>CAJUYH010000351.1:0-70824 GCA_910591685.1 Galerucella tenella | reverse complement strand
AATCTTTTCCAAACTTAATTTGCCAACTTGTCTAATATTGGGGGGGGGTGAACCCCCCCCCCCATAGGCCCGTCCCTCTCAGAGACTGTCAGAGTTAAGGATTATGATAAAAAAAAGACCTGTTTATGGGAATTTGGTAAAATTCTACAACGAGAAAGTTCTCTCATTTATAAAGTTGAAGTCAACAATCGAATAGTAAGGAGGCATGTAAATCAAATTGCATCTACTAAAGTAATTCCTAAAACTACTCCACCCGAATTTTATTGGGTACCTGAGTTTTCACATTTTAATGATTCTAGTGTAGAGGAAAAGCTGAGCGCTAAGATACCAGAAGAATCTAAAAGTGGTGCCCAAGATACCAGAAGAATCTAAAAGTGAAAATGAAACAACTAATGTACTCCTAGAACAATCTGAAAGTGAAACAGTAACCACAGCGATACCCATAGCACAACCCACATCAAGTGTTTCATCACATAGTTCACATTTTCTGCAGATGTTTTCTCAGGGTACAGTGACCAGGTTGGTAAATGTCTTCAAATATCTTTTTTCCAGTTTAAAAATACTGGCTGAGAGCTCCTTTCTTTTCTTTACTTTACTTAGTAAACTCTTTATATGGAGGGGACCTTCTGTCAACCTCCCTTTGAATTGACAATCCTTATCTAACCTTATAGTTCCCGATTTCCCCTCTTATGCAATCCTTTGGTCCGGTTCCGGACCTATGAAGTCTCCTTTAGAATCTTGCAATCTCTTTATGTGTCATTACCCATACTAGAGACTGTCTTCCAGCAGGTCGAGAAATAGTTCTGAACTAATTCGTAAATCGTACCATCAAATAAAAGAGCTATCAACACTAGTTCAAGAACGGTGAATGAAGGGACCTGGTGGAATTGGGACCACTATTCCTTCAAGGTACGGAGATTCCAATGGTTATGGATGTAAAATATCTCGGGGTGATTATTGACTCGAGATTAACATGGACCAAAATAATGGAAAAAGTAGCAACAAGATCGGAAACCACATTAATGATGGCAAGACGAACTTGTGGGAAAACATGGGGGTTGAGACCGCGAATGATACACTGGATATACAGTGTAGTGAGTCTTTGGTATGGTGGACAAAGACGACAAAAAAGAATGCAATGATGAGACTAGGAAAGGTGCAAAGACTTGCTTGTCTCAGTATTGCAGGGTGCATGAGAAGCACGCCAACGGCAGCACTAGAAGCCTTATTTGGCCTCCCTCCATTACACCTCGTGATAATGGGAGAAGCAAGGATGGGGCTATTTAGGAAGCAAAATAACCTGAGCAACAAAATAGTTAGATCAGTACACATATCCATTAAGGACATCATAAGTGGAGCCATTTTAGATATGAAAACAGACTATATGGCCACTAAACTTCTCCTCAGTCCCAAACATGAGGTAGAAATACCTCACAGAAAGGACTGGCAAGACCCAAGCATACTGAAGCTTCCCCGAGGAGAGACCTGGTACACAGACGGGTCACAGACTGGGGAAGGGGTAGGAGCAGGTGTGTATAGTGAAATGAGAAACACAACATGCTCCTTTTCACTAGGAGAACATACCTCTGTATTTCAGGCAGAGATTTATGCTATCCTAGAATGTGTCAGAATTAACAAATAGAACTGACACTCATAGGATAAACATACTAACTGACAGCCAGGCAGCCCTTGCAGCTTTAAACAGCCGCAAGGTAACATCCAGACTGGTAGAAGAATGCCAGAAAGAACTAAACGAACTAGCAGACCACATTAAAGTAAGATTAGTGTGGGTGCCGGGACATAACGGTATTTCTGGAAATGAACAAGCTGATGAAATCGCGAGAAGAGGTTCAGCAACAGCATATGTTGGACCAGAACCAGCTCTTGGGACCACAAAGAAGGTAGTCCGAGGGCAAATACAAAAATGGGTACAAAGCCAACATAAACTTCAGTGGAGGAACCAGTCACGTAGCTATAGCTTTTACATGGGGGAAGGTTTTGGTTTTTTTCATCTGATAGGTTTAGAAGGGAAAAGCTTTATTGAAGGCGCCGCCTAAGGCAAAAAAAATCGAGTGCCACGACCTAAAGCAATTTTTCAAGTTCAAGAAATAATGTCAAGTTTTTTTTTAGGCATTTGTTTGACTTGGCTACATCTAAGAGTATTTTTAAACATCGTTTTTTCTTTTTGCCCCCTACTGCTGAAATGGTTATAACTATGTATATATATTTTTTAAACGAGCCGTCCCTTCGCCGGCACCACCTCAGTCTCTTGGGCTTATTGTGGATTCTCCTAACATTGTGACTACAGCCTATTCAGCCAATCCGTTCCCTGTATTAGCTCATACAGGTTCTTTACTGGTTGGTTGTAGAAGTCTTCTGGAGTCATTTGGGGTCTTCCATTTAGTTTTTGCCTCCTGTGGTCCAGCGTCTCACAGTTGCATAATATGTGCAGAGCTGTTTCAGTGTCCTTTTTGCATCTCCTGCATGTGAGGTCTCCGTTATACAGCCCTATTTTGTTCAGGTGCTCCTTTGTGGGAAAGTGTCCCGTAAGTAGCCCCGTTATGGTGCGTAGTTTGTTCCTGCTCATTGAGAGCAGTTCTTTTGCTACTTTTTCTAATGGTTCTTTTATAAATTTCTTCCCATGTGTTTGCCTGGGCGTATTCTTCCAGAGTTTTATGGATTGTTTTTTTACCCAACCTTTTAACCATGACCTAATGGAGCATCTGGGGATGCCCACAGATGGTTCGGATCCGTTCATCAGTGTTGACGATCCTGCTCTTGCAAGTTCGTCAGCTTTTTTATTGCCAGCGATTCCTTTGTGACCTAGGACCCATCCAGTGTTACACTGTTCCGAGTCGCCAGTCTTCTAAGTTCTTCGCCGCATACCAGCCGAGATGTTACCTGTATATTAATTTGGGAGCACCTATTTTAAAAAGTGATAGATGATTGAAAATTGAAGCTTTTATTAAAACAGAAAATCAATCTCACTGTTACGGTTGCAATTATTAGACTGATTAATGAACTGTATATTGATTAACATTTTATTTCTTACATTATGAAAATGCGTGCATTACTCTGCCGCTTAGCTAACAATCTCTAACAATGATATTTTTTTGGCTCCAGCCACGTGCCTAGTTCACCGCGTAGAGCCCCGACATTGTTGCCACTGTGCCCATTATATAATAGTAGACGAGAAATAAACAAAATGTAAATTGTAGGGCTTTAACATTCACCCCTCCTTGAAAGGATGCCCTTTCAAGAAAACAGAAATAAACAAAATAATGAAACTCTTTTTAGTCTTAGATTCTTCACTACCTAATATCTATCGGTAACACACAAAGTTTTTGTACCGCACGCTTAACTAGTGCGTTGAAAGTTTCAACATCTTCCACTCTTGTCACATTGTCCTGTCCTGGATATAGTCTCACAACTCTTCCCATCTTCCATGACAATGGAGGAAGATTCTCGTCTCGTAACAGGACCATCAAGCCAATTTCAAGCAGACTGGGAAACTGCTGCTTCCATTTTGTCCTTACTTGAAGCTCGGACAAATAGTCTCTTCTCCACCTTTTCCAAAAATTTTGCATGGCTGCTTGCAGTCGTTGGTATCGATCTAAGCGATTATCTGGAATATGCAGTAGGTCTGGAAACGGCAGTGCAGTTAATGATCAAGAAATGTGCCGGCGTGAGAGCGTTCAGGTCGTTTGGATCGGAAGAGATTGGAGAAATGGGGCGAGAGTTAAGGATACCTTCAATTTGGACCATAATAGTGTTCAAATCCTCAAAAGTTAACCTTATATTCCCTATTATGCGTTTCATATGAAATTTGGCGCTTTTTATTCCCGCCTCCCATATACCTCCAAATCTCGGTGACCTTGCAGGAATAAAATTCCATTTAATTAAATCACGTGCAAGAGCATTTGAAATATTGTCATTATTTCAAACTAAAAATTCAGCCAATTCTTTTAATTCGCGGTTTGCCCCTACGAAATTACTACCATTGTCCGACCAAATGCTAACTGGCTTCCCACGTCTGCTGATAAATCTATTTAAGGCAGCAAGAAAACACTTTGTTGTCAAATCGCTTACAATTTCTATGTACACGGCTTTGGTGCACATACACACAAAAAGACATATATACGCCTGCACTAATTTTGGACCACGAGTTAGTCTATCTTTGATAAGGTACGGCCCACCGTAATCAACCCCTACATTCAAGAAAACCAATATGTCATTTACCCGAACGTCCGGTAAGTTTCCCATGAGATAGTTTGGTTGCTGTGAAGGATTAACTTTAAAGCATTTCACGCATTTTTCAATTATTTTTTTGCACGCGTTTCTACCAGAAACCGGCCAGAATTTTTCACGTACTGCACCAAGCAAATTTTGAGCACCACAATGCATGAGTCGTTGGTGTTCATTTTCTAATATAAGTTCTGTAAGTCTATGTGAGGAAGGTAATATTAATTGATGTTTTTTATCGAATGGGTATTTGGAATTCCCAAGCCTACCCCCAGCTCGCAAGAGTCCCTCATGGAAAAACGGGTTTAGTGAGAGTAGTTTACTGTCCTTTTTTAATGTTTTTCCTTTTTGTAAATCATTATATTCTCGGGGAAAACACTGTATCTGTACCCTATTTAATATGAATAACAAAGAATCTTCGATTTCTATTGGAGTAAGAGCATTTGTATTCCGATTCTTTTGTTTAATATTTTCACAAAATCTAAAAACGTACGCTAATGTTCGTATTAATTTGTTTAACGACGAAAATC
This sequence comes from Galerucella tenella, assembly GCA_910591685.1. NCBI lineage: Eukaryota > Metazoa > Arthropoda > Insecta > Coleoptera > Chrysomelidae > Galerucella > Galerucella tenella. The sequence goes on along the minus strand of CAJUYH010000351.1, from coordinate 66,052 downwards.
GCGAGAGTAAATTTGAAATTTCAAAGTCGTTATTTTTATTGTAAGTAACTGTATGCGTTAAGCTTTTTTGTTCTGGTATATCGGAATGTATTATTTGAAATTCACTTAAATTCCATTGTGTATTGGGTATGAGGAACCAATTAGGCCCATACCACCATGAATCTGATTCTTTCAAATGAGTGGGGTTTGTGCCCCGTAATAATAAATCCGCAGGGTTGTCCGAACCTTGTACGTGGTACCACTTGTTCACATTTGTAAGTGACTGAATTTCGCTAACGCGGTTTGCGACAAATGTCTTCCATTTTCCTATATCGCCGCGAATCCAATTTAAAGTTATCATCGAATCCGTCCAATAATATGTTTGATCAAATTCAATTCTTAATGACTGCTTAATCTTTTTAGCTAAATTCGAGAGCAGCACGGCACCGCACAATTCTAATCGCGGTATATTTATTTGTTTTAATGGTGCCACCCGTGATTTTGCACACAATAGGTTAGAATGTATTTCACCATCGGGCCTAAAATATCTTATGTAAAAACAACCCCCATACGCCTTTTCGGACGCGTCGCAAAATCCGTGCAATTCTATCCGTGTATATTCCGCATTCATTACATATCTTGGTATATTAAAATTATTAATTTCTGGTAGATCATTGCGAAATCTTAGCCAGTCTTCATTCAAGTTTAAAGGGATTCCGTCATTCCATGAAATTTTTATTTTCCAGAGTTCCTGCATAAGAAGTTTTGCTACTACTATAATTGGAGTAATCCTAAAGGATCATATATCTGACAAACAGCCGATAAGACAGTGCGCTTCGTTACAGTACCCGAAGGTGCCGACTCCGCAATTTACTGTATTAAATCTAAATTTGCATTCCAATAGACTCCTAGAGTTTTGCTAGACTCATTTTCTCCTAATTTCAAAGTGTTCACTGCTAAGTTTTCGTCTACCTTAAATTTAGCTAATAAACTAGAATTATTACATAACCACTTTCTGATTGGAAATTCAGATTTTCCTAAAATATAAGAAATTGCTTTTTGAATTTGCAGTATTTCCTTCTCGGTATCGGCTCCGGTTAAAAGGTCATCAACAAAAAAATCGTTTTTTATTATTTCGCAAATTGACGGATACTGTTGACTATTTTCCTTTGCGATCTGAATTAAACATCTAATAGCTAAGTACGGTGCCGCCGCGAATCCATAAACTAACCTATTTATTTTGTTTGCCTATACATCTTGGATATGTCTGCTGAAATAACATACTGATAGCGCCTAAATCTTAATAAAATAGAAAATATTTCATTTTGTAATATAGGACCTGTAAACTGAACATCATTTAAACTCAATCCCGTATCGGTTTTTTGACTAGCATTAAACACCACTCTACATTTTGTAGTTAAACTGTCGCTTTTAATTACAGGATGATGTGGTAGATAATAACTGTCCGCGGGTACTAGTGGTTCTCCGTCATCTATACATGTCATATGCCCCATTCGCTCAAGTTCATTCATGAAATCAAGATATTCCTTTTTTAAATTTAAATTATTATTCAATCTTCTTTCTAAAGAGTGAAAACGCTTCAAGGCACTCTCTCGTGATCTACCTAAACTTTTTATTGAATCTTTAAACGGTATGCTTACAATAAAACGGTTATCGTTATCACGTTTCGTCGTTTTTTCAAAGTATTCCTCACAGTATTTTTCCGATTGTGACAGATTGCTTTTAGAATCGACCTCTTCGATTTCCCAAAATTTTGCCATTTTTTCATGTAATATATCTTGGTGCACACTCAGGTATGTCACCGATTCCCTTTTGTTTTTATCGACTTGATAATTAGCGCAAATATTACCCGCAACTATCCACCCAAATTTCGAATTTTGTAGTATTGGCATATTTGGGACAAGCCGTTCCTGTTCTGATGATAAAATAGACCAAAATACATCAGAACCTATCAATGGACTTATTTCGTCCGATACACAAAATTCTGGATCTGCCAAACTCAAATTCGGATCTAAATTTAAAATATTTTTATCGAAAGAACAAATCGGTAATTTATCGGTTATTTTAGGAAGTATTAAACATTGTATATTTTTACTGAATTCCGTATCTATGCGAGACGTAATCGTAATATTTACTTGGTTGTCTATGGAGGTTAACGCTTGTCCTACACCCTTTACAACGTGATTAATTTTTTCTGTTTTCAAATTCAGTCTTTTGCACAAACTAGAACTTACGAAATTACTCATTGTGCCGCTATCCAGCAATGCCCGACAATACTCAACACGATTACCTATTTTGATACCTATTACTGCGGTGCTTAATAAAACCTGCGAAAGATCAGTCGACGCCCCCGTATACGAAGTGGTTTGTTTTGAATCGCCGCTACCTCTGGCATCCCCACTTGTTATGTTATCTATGTCCCCACTGTCCCTCGAGCTATTTGAAGTCAGCTGGGCTGGCGCCTCGACCACAGTATACCATGTTTTGGTATACTGTGCCTCGACCCTCAAATCCTCATTTACGGTATCTGAATCTTGTGCTTGTCCGAATACAGATGTACATCAACATCAGTAAGTGCAGTATTATTGTGCACTAAAGCCTTAAACGAGTCCCGAAATTGGTACCAACTGGTGTATGACGCATCAAAAGTGGTTAGGGTTATTGGTGGTAAAGTGACACCTACGGCCTAACAACTTTGACAATTGCGGAACTAGCCAAACGTTACACCCATGCTCAATCCCTTAAGAGATGTTATGGAATCAAAGGATGCAGTCTTGCCAGGATCACCCTGGGAAGCTGGCGCCGAAGAAATATTTGGCGATGACCAGGAAAAACCTACGTTTAACAGTAGGATTTCTGACTGGCCACTGTCAACTAAGGAAACACCTCCATACTATGGGGCTAGTGGATGGGTGAGCAGGAAGATCAAACTGTCAGACATGTCTTATGCGACTGTCCGGAGTTTTCGTCAATAAGAGCCAAGAATTGCTATACCGTGTAAAAAAGCATCGTAAAACCAACTAGTTTAATTCTAGGTATAAGTTTTGGTATAACTTTATACCCAGAATAACTATACCTAGTATAAATCTCTCTTGTAAAACCGGCCCTAAGAGAGTGTGTGTTCGGTGAGTCTTGGACTACACCTGCCGATATAAAGGAGATGTCTCCTAGTGACCTGTCCACCTTCCTGAGAAGGACAGGATGGACGATGACCTAGGAGGACAACTCCTCGGGAGGATGTACAATGGGTCACATGTGGTCTAAGTGCTGTGAGCCTACACTCCCCCTCCCCACTCTACAGATAGTATAAGCAGTGAAAGAATAAAGATGCCAAAACAATGGTTTAAGCAAAGAAGTAAACATGACTGGAATGTATGTATGAATACCTACCCAAAAGTTTTCTTTTACAATTGTATTTATCAGAAAATGAAGTACTTACTACATTAATTGTACTTTTTAGATATAATTTTTTAGCAAAGCATATTCTTTGGTTTGTAGTAAAGAATGCAGTTTATTTTAATATTATAACTGCTTGTTATAAATATTTGTGAGGTGTAGGTAAAAATAGTTAGATAATATCCTTATTTATCCATTTTATTAAAAATGTATTATCTGTGAACCTTTAATGGTTTGCACTTGAGGTAATAATAAAAGAACAATCTTAAAATAAAATAAATCTAATTTTTTATAACCGAATTAAGAATACATGAAAGCTGATTTACAAGCCCTTAAACCCCTGCTATTTTGTACAACAAATGTTTAATCTAGAAATCCAAAACTTAAACTAAATATCACCTTTTTATTACACAAGCAATAATAGATTCACTAGTATGAATTATCTACATAAATCCAAGGTGGGTAAAAGCAATAAATACCTATTTATATCTTCAAAATACATGTGAAACCTTCAGAGTATCTAAGAATAAGAAGAACTTTTGTTATAAACTCTAAGTATAACATTGATAATTGTCTATAAGTTACAATATATATATATATATAAATATATATATATATATATATATATATATATATATATACTCAATAATAATTATAAGCATATAGAAAGTTTAACCTCACCTCAGTCTATTGAAAGTAACAGATCATAAAAGTTTCCAAACAAAGAACCTACTAGAAGTGTAAACCCACAAATTATTCATTGAACTTCCAATTCATGTTGTTTGAGCTCCACAGATGTCATATACTATTTAAAAGTGATAATCATCCAATGACTTAATTTTTTTTGTGGTTCCTCAATATATACTTTAATAGGTACTAATTATGATTTATAAATGTTAAAAAGCTATTAATTTAATCTTCAAAAGATGTATGTTTTGATTTTGTACAAAAGATTTTAGTTTCCATCAAAATAGTTTTAGTTATGTGAAGCAATCTGAATGTAACTCAATTAAGGAAACTTTATTTGTTTAAATTGTATTTATAAAATGGTGATTCGGTGTGAAGTGTGTAAAAGAAACAATACATTGGTTCTTTAGGTAGGCAACAAATTACGAACAGTTCTGAAGTTCTATGTTGGTATCAAACAAAGCGTGTCAGTATTGAGGGTAAAACTTTTAGTCTGTTTAATAATTGAAGATAATAGTGGTATAAAGAACACAATTTTGTGTTAATTTTCTACATTATTATTCAATAAAAGTATTTTAATTCTCACATCAGTATTATTTCCTCATTTTTTCGCCTACCTTGCCGGAAAATCAATCATATGAACCAAAAAAATTGCGAAAAGTATTGTTTAGCATCACCAGGACGGAAAATGTTCAACGTAACGCAACAGTTTTTCACCATCTGTCACTGACAATTTCGACGTTTCACGTAAATTTTTTTTATCTACAACTGTCATGTAACGGGTACGATTTGAACTATTTTCAGTTTCTTAATGACGTATATTACCGCACTAGTGCGTTTTTTAATACATTACCGCAGTAGTGCGATAATAAGAATCTAGAAACATATTAATACCAGAATTAAATATTTACAATAACTCTGGAAGCTGCATTTTCAATTTCCGAAAGGAGATTGTCTTCGTTTGAACTCTTTTTCATAGATTTTTGTTCATTCAGCTTTGAAAATTTGATGACATAACTGATTTATTTTATTTCCACAGCCTTATGTTTGAGGTCAATATTATTAAAAATACATTGGATTGAATTTTTTTTTTAATTTCATAATATAGGTACTGTTAATAATACTAATAAACAGTTGTAGATAAAAATTTGTACGTAACACGTGTGATAGGAATTATTAACGCACTTATGTGATTACAATAATGTCCATATCCCACTAATTACGTAAATAACTATAATTAAACGACAGTGAATGTCAAACTTTTTTGTGTTATTTTCCTATTTTTTTGTTTATTCGGTAGGCGAAAAACAGTTATGTGTCACACATACAAGAAACGCTTTAGAAGCCATTAACTACTAGTGTTCCTCGTTCGTGCATCTAATAGTCTCGGGCTGCTAAAGTCCATTTTCTGCCCAGACCAGAAAAGTATTCAATAAGCCTTAATGAGAGATATTTGTTGTAAAATTTCTTGATCATAAAATTCAAGAGATTACAAATATAAAAACTGTTGTTTGTAGTTAAAAACGTGAAAATTCGTACAATAGTCATAATAAATATCTACCAATGTTTTTTCACACCAGTATTTTATTATATAAACTATTATATTTTCTTTGAACAGCTCGATACAGAAAATAAACTTTTCTAGGTTTCTACACTATTTTATTTACAACCATAATTCATTATTATAAATACATAATATACATGTAGTTAAAATTTTTACTTATAATTATATCCAGTTCACAAGTAGGCTCTCCTCAGAAACTAAGTAGAAGTAAGGGGGCACAATAGATCTTTTAGGTCTCAGTGAATGTCACCCCAAAATACATACATACATACAAGCTCTTCACCCTCGGGTCGAATGTTAAAGATATCTATAGACATGATGACAGTAACTAGAAATCACTGAAATAGTTAATATAGGATACAGATATTCTAAATTATGGAGCAGATTTTCAGTCATCATAGCTATTGTATATTTTTCAATTTTGGAACCATTCAAAAAAAGATATCTTCACCAATATGGTTGTAAATAAAATATTTAATACAATAGTTTACAAAGAATTTGGGTGTGATTTGCCAAAAAACAAACATGAAACTCAATTTCAATGAACTTTTAATATTTTTGCAATTAATTTAAAATTGTCTCTCTTAATTGATGTCTTCAAGTTTCCAAATGGTATTCAATTCCATTTAAAACAAAAAAAATCTACTAGGTGTGTAATTATTTTTAATCCAAAGTCAATAAATTCATTTCGGTATTTGTAATTTACTTATAAATATTTGCAATGAGAAAATATGTAATTCTAGATACCTGGTATCTTATGGTATTGGAAAATAAATTTATGTAAAATAAAGTACTGCCTGCATAGTGTCAAAAGTCATTTAAATTGTGTATAAGGGGTTTTCTCTGTGAAAAAGTTCTTTAGAACAAAAACTTGTCCAAAAGCTATTGTTAAAACTGCTAAAGTTTCCATAATTGACCACCACAGGACTCTTTCATTCAGTTCTTCTGCATTTTTTCTACCTTGTGCTTCTCTTAGCCTATGATGTGTTTGATAGTCCAGTATTGTGTTCAAAGCTTTGTGGATTTCTTGAGTGGATGACTCCATCTATGAAAATAAATATTAACATTTAATCATAATACCTATCTACTACTAATTCAAAATTAAATGGCCAATTATTATTGTTTTTTAGTAATGTAGGTACTTTGAACCAATAAGGTTCATAATTTAAACATGGCAATAAGAACAAACATACATTCAATCCAACTACTTGTCTGTATACAGTGTAGTAACCCAAAATGTGCAAATGCTATTGATAATATTAAATTCATCATTACCTGTGTTAATACAGTGGCATGTTCACCAATACCTGGCAAAGGCTGTTCATCTCCCACTTGGAAATCCATGTACACAAGTTTATGTGAGAAAGTTGAAAATTCATTACTGAAGCATACTTTATATATACCATGTAACTGAGCAACAAATATATGTGAATCAAATTGCATCCTAACTTGCTTATACAATACAGTCCCTTTGGGATCTTCTAAAGATACATCTACATCATACTGACCTCCAGTTACAACCTAAAATTACAAACATCTCAGTTAAAATTTGTTTGTAGATGTAAGAGAGTTACGATTTGCGTCGGCATAAACTTGAATTATATTAATTACCTGATATTCTAACATTATATTAATTACCTGATATTCTAACGTACAGCTTGTGTTCGCTTTTATTTCTTCATGAAAACATTCTTTGGCACTATCAGGCAATTCGAAAGTTAGTTCTGTCGCTATACAAAATTGAAAGAGTCCTAAAATTAATATAAATACCCAACACCTCATTTTTCCACTTTCTTATAATCTTCCTATCACTGTTAAATTATGTTTCAAATGCTCTTGATAATCATAATTTTAAGCCGATAAACTGTAATAGCTGCAGTCTACATAAAAAAGATTATGTGGATTTTTGATGATAAAAAGATGACGTTTTTTGACATAACCTAACTAGTGATGTGGACATCTCTTTTCATTCGTTCAAAATCTCAATTGAGAAAGTAGTTTTCAGAATTTTCATATTTTCAATATCGTAATATGGATAAAAAAAAACTATGAGCTCATAGCAGAGTCCTACAAGTCTTTCGTAAAAGTATTTTAAACATTTTTGGGTATGCCTTAAAAATAATAAGACAAAAGACCATATTATTGTATCTACTCATGGCCACCTAGAATACAAGGCCGGAATCCTAGATGTGGCAACGTGGCGCACCTGTCAAATAATGGGCCGATGAGAACGACTTGTAGGCCAGTATGGGCCAGTCAGTAGGCCTCACAAAATGCTCACAAACCACATACCTCAAGACATATCACATAGGTTACTTTACTTTGAACCTCTTTTTTAGTACCGATGCGAATCTTACGAGGTCTCTGATTTGTCTTTTGTCATGTCATGTGTCAAAAGTCAAAACTGTCAAATTAAATTTTCTTACAAAATAATACTAACGACAATTATTATTATTGTGTTATTTAGTGTGGATTGTGTTTGACAAAGTTTTTATTGTAAGACTGTTGTGTTTGTATTTTCACGGTTTAAAATTTAATTTGATATTTAGAATAATAGTGACAGACAATTTTAATATTAAGACTACAGTGATTATTTACTCTCACGCTCTCAGAATGGTTTACCACAACAAATGTTGTGTCCCCCATTGCAAAAGCATGTCTAAAATAAGGCACACATTCCCAAATCCAAATAAAGATAGAGATAGATTCAACAAATGGATACAGTCAATTAATAATTTAGAACTAATGGAAATGGATCCAAAAAAAGTTCACAATTCTCGAAGATTGTGTCACCTACATTTTGAGGCAAAATATATTTCTAGTTGGTCTCATAAGTTATTTACGAATGCTGTTCCAACATTAAATCTTAAGTAAGTGAAAACCATATTCATGAAACTTGAATAAAACAGAGTTTTTTAGGTCAAGTTCAACTAGCTCAAATAATATGTATGATACTCCATCAACATTAACCACATCAGTACAAGAGATTTCAAGTACTGGACCACCCCAACCTGTTATTATTGTTGATGTTCTAGAATCGAATAACTCTTATGATGGTATCGAAGGTAATAAATATAAATAAAATCATTTAATTCAGTGCATGATGTCAACTTACCATTAAAATCTACTCTTATAAATATACATTTAAATTATATTATATTACATTTTAAAGTTTAATTATGTTTTTTGATAATCAAGTGGCTTTATAAAAATCGATAAATAGGTATTAAAAATAAATATTTTTTAGGTAATAAAATGAATGCTCTATTGTCACCATATCAGTTATTGGAACAAACTGGAATTGATAAGCATACAATAACGCCAAAGAAGAAAAAAATGTATGAAGCAATCAAACAGCTAAATAAAAAATACACTATGGAAAGGAACAAGAAAAAATCCTTTAGGCGTAGATTATTTGAAGCTGAGCAATTTAGTAAAAAGCATCACCTTGAAGAAAATGTTGCCAAGCTAAACAGTATGGCTTCTATGCTCATTCAGTGTCAGCTGCGAGAATGTAAAAAATCAAAAAAACTTAGACGGTTCACTCTTAATGAAAAATTGTTGGCTTTGATACTATACAAACAAAGTGCTAAGTCTTATTCAGTTCTCTCAAAAATATTCATTTTACCTAGTACAGGGGTTCCCAAACTTTTTTGTACCACGCCCCCCTCTGGTTATTTGGAAACCCCCCACGCCCCCCTACACATATCAGCTTTCCATTTTGCAATACCCTATTTCCACGGTGCCGTACATACCAACTCCTTCTTGTACAAGTATGTGCCTACTTGATACGGTGAGTAGGTAGATTTTTCGATCAATGTTGAATGCGTTAACGCAGAATGGTAAGATTCAATAATTTTACGTATGGTGAAAATTAAAACAAGTATTACATGAAAAACAAATATAATTACTGATACAAAATTCAACATTGTAACACAGATACATTTTTAATTTAAGGAAGGTGAAACAATAGGCCTACCTACTTACAAAAACAAAACATAAAATGTAATTTAGTGAGATGGGTGCGCTTGCATGTTCTGGATAAGTTGACAGATCCTGGGTTGAGTTTCAGACAAAGCACAGCGAAGGTCACTTTCGACATCAAGTTTGTTGCGGTACTTGGTTTTGATCGCCACAAGAGTTGAAAACGCTTTTTCGCACATGTATGTTGTTGAAAAAGGCAAGTACATCCGAACAGCTTTCTCTGAAACACTGGGGTAAACTTTTAAGTACTTCAACCAAAATGAGGCCTTGTCCATTTTGTCAAAATCGTATCTTGCAGCAGAGTCATTTTTTATTTCTATTCCCTCCTCTTGCAACTCTTCTGGCAGCAACTGTATGTCCATGTTGAACGGGTCGGTTGATAGTTTGTAAAACTCCTCTGACAAGTTAGGAAAGTACCTGCTGAACTCCTCCTTGAGGTTCTTCAAATGGTCAATTATTAAGTTTTTCAAAAGCGGTCTTTCAAAAACGTCCTCAAAACATACTTCTTCTGAGACTGACACTACTTTGCTGAAACTTGAATAGTTGCTGGGGTTCATTGACACTTTACGTATCCAAGGTTGTAGTTTCTCAACGTACATCTTGATGGCATCCCGATGTGTTACTATATTTGAGTCTGCACCTTGCAGTCTCAAGTTTAGGTTATTTAACGTGTCAAAAAAGTCTGATAAATAGGCCAAAATCACTTCGTTACAGGGTTTTTTGAACTCTGCACTAAGCTCGTTTTGGTTCTGCTGTGCCAAAAACGTTATCACTTCATCACGGAGTTCAAATAGTCTTCCCAACATATTGCCTTTTGATAGCCATCGTACTTCTGTATGAAATAGCAGCGTTTTGTGATCACTTCCTAAATCTTCACACAGAATTTTAAACAGTCGAGTATTTAATGCACTGTTCTTAACGTAGTTGACTACTTTAATACAAAGCTTTAAAACAGCATTGAGTTCGTTAGGAAGAGTTTTTGCTGCCAAGGCTTGGCGGTGAATAAAACAATGAATCCCAACCACATCAGCATTCTTTCAATTCTTTTCAATTCTCTTTGACCAACTGCACAAAGCCTGAACGAGAACCCAGCATTGAAGGAGCACCATCTGTGCATACACCAATAAGTTTTTGCCAAGAAAGTTCGTGTTTCTTAAAAAAGTCTGATACTGCTTCCATCACATCTACAGCTTTAGTAGTGGTCAACAGCTCAGTAGAAAACATCAGTTCATCCTTCATTCTTTCATTTTCAATGTAACGAACATATACAATCAAATGAGAGCATTGTGCTATGTCTGTACTCTCGTCAAGCTGGATAGCAAAAAACGGGGATTTTTTTATTGCATCAACCACCTGGTTTTTAATGTCCTCGGCCATATCATCAATGCGGCGTTTTACGGTGTTTGAAAGTGGTATTTGTGATAGCTTTTGCCTACTATCAGTTCCAAGGACAGCATCGGCTGCTTTTAAAAGGCACGGTTTAACAAGCGTTTCACCAATAGTGTGACTTTTCTTTTCCTTGGCAATAATAAGAGATAATTCATAAGAAGCTTCAAGCACTTTTAGAGATGACTGAGCTGCAGATCCAGTGCTATCTAACTTCATGCGCTTTAAATTCTTAGATTTTGCAGCGAAAAACTCTTTAGGTTTGTCCTTTAAAGAGGCATGTTTGGTTGACAAATGTCTCAGAAGACGATTAGGCCTCATCGCGTCATTGCTTAATACCTCATAGCAAATAAACGCACTGAGGGTGATCAGCATTATCTTTAAGCAAGGAAACAAACCCATATTGAATATAATCGTCAATATACTTCCGTTTCTTTGCCGTGTTCATCTTCTCTGATTCAGCTTCACATAGAACTCACACAACACAAAAACAATTATTCCAATTTAAACGTCGCAGCAATTACAGAACACCCACAATACAGCAAACACGCTGACTGATAATTCACGGAAAGCACTGTTGGCACAACGGACTGGCGAACGGACTAGTAACCACAAACCACCTAGTTACAACACAAGCAAGCACTGCAAGGTTATTTACATTGGATTGAAGATGCGGTGGGGGTGGGGGGACACTCGCATATTCTGAATATTCTTTATGTGGAAGCGTGGAAATTGGTAAAAAGAAAACGTGGAAATTGAAACATTACAAAAACAATTTTGAAAACTTGGAAAGACTCTATTTCAAAAATCTGAGGAAATTATTTTCGAATTTTTTTTTATTTATTTCATTTGGGTGTCACGCCCCCCCTGGACTTTCTCCACGCCCCCCCCAGTTTGGGAACCACTGACTTAGTAAATCTACACTGACGAGACTTTTGGCAGAAATTGTTGGGAGACCTGGTATAAATGATGTAGTTTTTGAGTCTGTACAAAAATTAACTGCAAATATGGATTCTTCTGAAAAATATACCTATAGCCATATTATTTGATGAAATGGCTATCATGCCTAGTCTCCATTTCAGTGAACATTCTGGATTTATAGAAGGATTTGAAGATGTTGGAGAAAATCGAGAAAGTTTGTTAGCTGATCATGTACTAGTATTTATGATAAGAGGTTTAAAAAAACAATGGAAAGCACCTATATCTTATCATTTTTCAAGTAAGGGTGGTGCAACAGCTTTACAAATAAAACAGTTATTAATTGTTATTATAAATAAACTTATAAACATAGGCCTCAAACCAATAACAGTAATATGTGATCAAAATAACTCCAGTGTAATAAATAAATTAATTCAAGATACTAAGGAAAAGTATTTAAGACAAGGAAATATAGATAGGTATAGAAATGGATCATTTGAAGTAGGAATTTTGAAAGTATATCCAATATTTGACCCTCCCCTTTTACTAAAAGGACTGAGAAACAATTTAATAAAAAAAGACTTGAGCTATAACAAAGGAAATATTAACAAAACAGCCAAATGGAAACATATAGAAAGGCTTTATGAGAGTGATAATGGAGCAGTTGATTGCTTAAGGGTTCTACCTCACCTAAGTGATGGGCACATATATGAAAATAAATTAAAAAAGATGAAGGTTAAACATGCTGCCCAGATATTCAGCCGAAGGCTGGCTGCAACACTTCGCTTAGTAAGTCAACTTGGTATGTGATTTTGTTTAGTGAGTCAACTTGGCTAATAGTTATGAAATTGTACAAAAAATTATGAGGGTGTATTCTCAATTCATTTTTATTTTTGGATTGAAAAAAGTATATTAATATACATTATTATATAGTGTAAGGTTTATATGTATGGAATAAATTATATCCAAATTTAATGATTTTTATAAAAATTTCTCAGACTGATAATTGTTATTAGAAAGGGATAAAAATTTGATAAAGGCAAAGGTCCAACCAAATTGACAATGTGGATGTGAATAGGTAAACATAGGGGCATGATAGCATAATAGAATAGATATAGTTAGCATTAGCATTTCATAATTCAATAAACGAATTTATACATATAATCAAATCACTATGGAATTTGTAGATACAGAAAGAAGGTGTGGGGAGAATGTAGAGGAGACTGCTGAATTGTTATATTTCTTTGACCGGTTATTTGATTCTGTAAATGGCTCAAATAAACTTCCCGATCATGGAAAATGTTTGCGAGCTGGTTTAACAGATGTGTCTGACCACCTTGAATTTTGGAACAAAGAAGCTTTGCCCATTCTCGATACCATGCAATTTCAAAGAAGATCGTCCAGGGAGCAAGCAAGACCTCCAAGTTTAAAAAACTGGTCTTTTACAATTAAAAATATCAAATCAATTTGGAGTGTTTTGAAATGTGAAGGTTTTTCTTATTTACTAACAAGAAGGTTAAATCAAGACCCTTTAGAAAATGCTTTTGGTCAGTTGAGGAGCTTTGGTGCTCAAAACACCAATCCCACATCGAACCAATTTGTGGGAAATTTTAAAATACTTCTTTTCAACACTGCCCTGTCATTTTATAAAAATTCATTCAATTGTGAGGATGATAGATGTAACAGTATGATGATTTCAATAAAAAAACTTTTTGTTGAAAAAAATGATAGTTCTCCAAACAACAGTAGTGTTTCTAATATTCTGGACTGTGCAGAATTAAATAATGAATCACATGAATTAACTTTTTCACATAAATTACACGAAATAGCCACAAATTATGTAGCTGGTTACATACTGAAAAAAATTAAAAAACTTGTAACATGTTAAGTTTGTAAAAAATGTTTGTTTTCCGATAAATATGATTCTGATAAAAATCTGTTAATTTCATCCAGAGAATATGGTGGATGTGTTTCTAGAAGACTGTGTTACCCTACATCTTCATTTGTAACTACTTTTTATGATATTTACAAAATAATAAATATTTATTCGAATACACAGCCATACAATAAATATTTAAAGAATGAAATTGAGACCACAATAAGTAGAAAGGTTTCTTTCGAATTTTTATTCTGTAACAAAGATGACCATAAAATGAGCATTGCTAAATTAATTACAAAATTTACTATTAGAACCATTACACATAACTGGTGCAAACGTGTAAATCAAATTATACAGGGCAAAACAAAATTATATACAGGTTCAAATGAGATTAAAATTCAAGCTAATAAAATCCGTTTAAACAGAATTTAAAAAAAGAATAGTAAACAGCCAAAGCATGTAGTAAATCAGTCTGTTTGATGTTAAATAAAACACCTGTGCGATGAAACTGTTTTTCTTTTATATACCTACATCATTACCTTACAAAAAACAGTGGTTGAGAATGTTATTTCTAAAATTTCATTGGAAACTTATCTTCTGTATGTTCGTCATGGTGTATTCATTATTCTTTCCGTCAATTTTTTGGGAAATTAAACCACAATCTTTTTTATGTTCTTCATCTCAACATTTTGGTAGCTTCGCAGTTACCGTTATCAAGGATAATCAAGTTTTTTTATATATCTGGTCCCATCTGACACTACGAAAAAATTCAATAATAATATAGAAAACTTCTTTCCAGCTACCGAAACGTTGAATTAAAAATATTGCAGTATAATTTCCCAAAAAGATAAAAAAAAGAATAGGAAACTTCTCTAAAACATTTGAATAAATAGAATATTATCCCAATTAAAATTTAAATTTCCCGCATCAAGCTAGTACTGATACGAATCTTCAGGTGGCACTGATTTTCATCTTCATTAGTTAGCATTGTCGTGAACCATTATATTATATTTCTCTATGTCGTGAACCGTCTAGAGGTATGTGGTTTGTGGTAGGCCTACTACAATGGTGAGAAATATGAAGTAAACCAAGCTATAGAACATTTTTAACGAATAAAAATCGAAATAATAGGTAGACTAAATCAAATAAAAATGCAAAAGGTAATTTATTGATAAGAATATAAAATATGAAGAAAATCAGCCTCTACCTTCCCCTACAGCTGACCAGACACCACCTTAAAATAATTATTTCTTCGCCTTTTATTTCTTAATAAACCTTTATTAATACAAACTGAACTACATACAATAATATGGGTACAACAGAATTCTTGAGAAGAATTATAAATAGTGGGTATTTAAAATCATTAAAGTAGATATAATGTACAGAACTATTGTAATTAAGAATTTTTCTTTTTCAACATTTTGTTTCATAATTATTATTTATATGTTTCTTATTTTTTTTTTATAAGAAACATTTATTTCTGACCTCTAATCAGATTACAATAAATCTGGTACCGAGGCCTTAGTTTTTTACAATACTAATCAATCAATTATTGTCTCTGATCCTTGAAAAATTTCTTGAGGCTATGGTACACAACTTTCTCACATCCTTCAAAAACTGTCTCTGGTACAGCATTACATGTACATATACTTCGATAAATAGGAGAGTCCTGTCCTTTTTTTGTCTTTGCAAAGTTATTTCTGAGTCTTTCTTTAGTTCGTAGGTTATAATTATGATAGTCTTTATTTTGTTTTAGTTGCACATTGGTTTTAATTAGGTTATTCTGTATTTTATATATAAGTTTAGTTTGTTCAAAGTTTTTTAGTTTATCTAGTTTGAGAAATGGGTATTCTTTATATAAAGTGTCACTTGATGTATTATAGTTTTTTGCAAATATGGTTTTTATTGCTTTATTTTGTAGTCTGTGTAGTTTGTTTATCACTTGAGCACTAGCATTTCCATAGCATGGTATAAGATATCTTATATGGGGTTCAATAAAGCTATTATATAGTAGATATCTAGCATTTTTGCTTAGCATATGGTTGCATCGTCGTATTGCCCCCAGCATTGGGGCTACTTTTTTTATGATACTGTCTGTATGGGCATTCCATGTTCAATTTTCAGTTATTATAAGGCCTAGGTATTTATATTGTTTAACTTGTTTGAGAACACAGTCATTTATTTTTATTTTAGGATTTATCTGTTTTTTTCCCACTTGATTTAGCACCATATAAACAGTCTTTTCCACATTTATAGTTAACTTATTGTAGCACAACCACTGGTAGTATCTTTCAAGATCACTGTTTATGTTTTGTTCAAGTTCGATTTCATTTACTCCCGAGAAAACAAGAACTGTATCATCGCAGTATTTGTAGTACTTTACTCTTAGCCCTGCATATTTTAGACTTTATACATGTAATAGGTATTGAAGTGGGCCCAAGACTGACCCTTGAGCTATTCCTACTTCTACACTTTTTCCATCACTCATTTCACCATTGACATAGGTTTGTTGCCTTCTCCCCGAGGAATATGAGTTTAGTAGTTCATTATTATTATTTTCCAAGTTTTTCTGCTGTCTCCTTGTGTCTCCTTAAATTTTATTTCTGTATGTATTTTCTGTAATTTCATTCTTAGTTTATTCAACTCATTTTTTGCATGTTTGAATTCTCTTCCCGTAATCTCATTTTGTATGTTTTTCCATCTTACATAGAGTTTGTCTCTTTGTTTCATCTTTTGTATATATTCATTTGTTATCCAGGTGTTGTTATTCTGTATTTTTATTTTGTTTTTTTTGTACATAGTTCTTTTGTTTCGTTAATTAGTAGCGTAAGTTGTTTAAATGTGTTTACTTCATTTTTATTTAGTTCTTCCTTTATTATATTTTGCCATGCTGTTTTATCGAGATAGGTTTTTGTGATTTCTTGTTTGATATTTTTTATCCTGATTTTTTTATTAGCTTGTAATTTATCTTGAATTGTTTTTGAATGGTTATTTATAAAAATATTTGCTAAAATAGATAACGTCATTTCTAAAAGAAAACTGGTTCAGATAGAATAGTTAATCTGCCTCTAACTTTGACCTTCCTCATGGTCTTGTGTTTGATCACTCACCACAACATTTATACAATTTAGACATTCTAATTTTCTAGAAACTTTGAGACTTACATAACCAGCTATAAACTGAACTACTAAATTTGATACTTGTCGAGATGTTATTAGTAAACTAATATCATAAAGAATATCTACAAATTCATGTTCATCTTCATCATCTTCTTTACGAATATTTAACAGCACAAGATTATTAATATTGAATTGAATTTGTCCATATTGTGCATTTTTATGCAATAAATTTTGCTCTATTCTTACCTCGATGTCCTTGATTATCATTGATTCAAATATTTTTATACTAAACCTTACATCTGGTTCATCATTGTCAAATCCGATCAGATATAAATATATACAGTTTGTTTGTTGATGACACTGCCACTTCTTTAAATGAACACTCAATTTAGATTTAAACTGTTCACACAAATTTAAAACATTCACTATCACATCACTGTTCAACAATTCCTCTTGTTGTTCCTGTTGTCTATCTAGTGCCCTTCTTCATATTCCAGGATTACTTCTTGCTGCTGGATTCTTCTTCACTGAAAGATATTTTGGGATACTTCTTCACCTCATTACTTTGTGGAAACTTGAATACTGTAATATATCCTTCACTGTTGGGAGTATAACTGGAAGTACAACTTGGTACCAAACATTTCACAGGCATCTACAACAAAATAAAATACTTAATATTACATAAGTTATTAACCTTATAGGGCATGTCCACGACAGTTGACATTGACAATACTTGGGTGGTAAAACAATAAACAATAGACATGATGAAAAATTATCAAACAACAAACAACTATTAACCCATATTATATATTATTAAATATGCAAGCTCAACAATTCAAATAACTTTAAAAGTACACTGAAGCAAAATCAACTAAAATCAAACACGATCTACCATTATAAATCAGCATAACCTCACTATTAAGTACCACGTGTTCTGAACGCTTTGTTTATTGTTTTACCACCTAAGTCTTGTCAAAATAGTTTGTGACGTCACGTGGACATGCCCTATTGGCTTAATTTATAAATATACTTCATTTAGGTGAGTCCAATGCAAGGATGATAGATTGAGAATAGGATGGATTAATCCCATAAGAGCAACGCTAGCCATTTGGGTAACCAGTGACGTCACAGCAACGTTCTTTTGTCGACATCGGTGTTCCATCAATTATATGTTTATCTTCTCTTTCTATGTGCATTAAACAAAGACAGATTTTGAACTGTATTGTTATAAGTGTAACTATTGATAAATGAACAGCTGTTTCTAAGACGAAAATCGTAGCCGTTACTTGTTGTTGATAAAGTTGTATATTTCCTTATTTTTTGCGTTGATTGATTATTATTATTATTAGTATTATTTATTAGTAATTAGTGAGTTATTTAGTCCATATTTAGTGTTTTTACAGAGACTTAAAAGCCTGTTTCTATTCAAGAGATTACTGGATGGTGTGCAGAAATCTGGCAGGAGCAAACTCGGGCTGTAACCCAAAAATCCTAAGCTGGATATACACTGCCATAGTGAGACCAATTATCACTTATGGAGCCATTGCCTGGTGTAGTAGAACTAGCCTATTGACGACGAGAGAAAACCTCTCCAAAATTCAAATACTAGCCTGTATATGCATTACAGGAGCAATGAGAACTTGAGAACATGCCCAACGGCAGCCATGTAAGTGATTCTCAACCTCACCCCTTTAGGTACATATGGTTTGACATACAAGAATGAAGGAATTAGTATTGAAACCATTGCCAACATATATAAAACAATTTGTAGACCCATGATGGAATATAGTTCTACAATACTATATAATTGTAAAAATCCGCCTAGAAACCATATGAAAGTAGGGGAGACAACCAGTCTTCGAAAAATCTCTAAAATGAGACATCCTGATAACCCACTGCATAATCCATCAAACAGACTCCTTTATAGTAAGACGGGAATAGAACCAATAAATGAGAGATTCAAAAAATTGTTCAGGACCTTCTCTCTTGAAGAAAAGAATATTGAATTAATTCAACCTCACATTCTAGAGATCCCTGAAAATGGTCATCGTAGAAAACATCCACAGAAAACTCTGTTTGAAGAAATTATCTACATATCACGGCAATAATATGTCACTTAATATCTTGGTTTTTATTATGAAATTTATATATATATATATATATTTTTTAACTTATATAGAAGATGTATAATGGATCTTGTTTGATGATATTGCATAATGATTTTAGTTTTCTTTGAATATAATAATTTGTATTGTACCTAATCTTAGGAAAATCAATGTATTACTATATATTTTGTAAATTGGCTGAAAGACCTCGGTTGATGGCCTGTTGATGCTTTAGTGTCAATAAAGTATACTTCTCTCTCTAAGAATATAAAAAATATAAAAATATATTGCCAATTGAATATTCCTCTTGTATGAATAGTTTTTGTTTTATTTGCGCATGTTCTTCAACTAAATAAAACATAAAATATCTATCTAGTGTTTATATTATTTCATGTAAAAATACCAGTTTTGTCCTGTAATAATTGCAGATTAATAAAAATGAGTATAAAATTGAATCAGCCATTTCAAAAACCTCATAGATCACACAATAAGAGTTTTTTTAGGAATCAATAAAAGCTATTTCATGTACCAACAAAGGACTTTTTTACTCTAAATTTAGTACATATTTGAGTTGCAAAAAATTAAAATATTGAATAACCTACACAGTTTATAAATAATAATAATGAAAGAAGCCTGAAAAACTGATCATGACTTTAGCAAGAAATAGGGTAAGTGGAACATAATTTAACATAGTAATCATTTTTTTTATTGCTTATTGAAAATTACACTTAAAAATTAACTTATTAAAATTTCACACGTATTAATACTATTAATTTGTCATGTTATAATATCTATAAGGTGCGTACCTAAACATATTCTCCATCATTATTATCCGGATTATCTTAAACATTTGCAGTTGGCCAACTAAAAATGCTGTTACATAATGGCTTATGCTTTTCCAGAATACTATCCCCGAACTTGCTTTTAAATCACCCAATTTATTTTTATTATTTAAAGTAAAAGGAATGTCTTTTGACTTACATGATTTATACCCAGAATACGCATATACCTTAAAGAAATGATTTAAAAAAAACATGTTTAAAAAATGTGACTTAGAGGTTTTACTTATATATTAAATACTTTATTTTTTTTTGTTATTAAAAATAAATAAATAACACCACGAATTTCACAGTTTCATAATTCGCGCAAGGCGACGCGCGCATGGGTAACCAGTGACGTCATCAAACTCGGCTGACACTTTTCAGCTTTTAATCAATCCTATTCTCAATCTATCATCCTTGAGTCCAATGTGGGATGGCTTAACAAGAATCACAAATTGGATAATAATATAAAAAATAGTCTTGGTTCAAGTCATCTCTAAACATTTTCAATGAGTTTTAGAAAATTTGTAACCATACTTTATTTGATACAATTACCATGTTATGCCTTATATTTTATATGAGTCCACAGAACAGAGAGTATGTTTACAAATTATACTGATGCTAAAATCTTTTTATTTTATATATATTATCAAATATCTTACCTCTAAAACTTAACACAAACAGAAGTCTTATGTTGAACTTGCCAGGCTGTTAACTGCGAAAAAACGAGCACCAAGTTCATAAACTTGATTTAAAAAGATTGTACATACTATTACATACTTAAGATCACCTATTACATATCACGAATTATAAACACACGCGCATTATAAACGCAAATAAATATCTCGACTGATTTCACGGTCTCGCCATGATAAAAATCTGACTTGATCGGCCAAAGATAACATAACACTGACACAGAGTACATATGTACTCTGTGACACTGATCTGATATCTGATCGGCCCACTGTTCACTGTTGCCAAATTTCAGTATTCCGGCCTAGTGTTATAGATGGCAATGTATCTACTTTGGTTATTATCTATGGTTATTATGTCATGTTTTATCTATGACTTATGCTAAGTGGACTTGCGTGCCAAAGTGCCATTGGCCAGCGAGTTGATTACGAATGTAGAATGTAGCCTTAGGTAGTGAATCTCTGGTAGTGGGTAGTCTGTGGTGATCTGCTAATATATTGACTTTGACATTTAAATTGTCAAATTGTGGAAATACAAAATACAACATACGAAACGAACTCTAGCCAGCTGTAGCATAAGTTACAAATTGCTGCATGTTCAAATAAGTAACATAAATAAAACAATTTTGATGAATGGTAACATTTACAAGGAGTAATAATTACCCTAGAATTGTAAAATGTGGGATTCTACAATGTTTTTAAGCACTTTAACACCGAAGTTCTACGTTGCACTTACTGGTACTTCATCTCTCATCTCCGGGCTCATTTTGATATTCGAATGGTGGTACTTTCGAAAATACGGTACTTCATTCATTGAACAAGTGTCCATAAACCATATTAGCCCCTGGATAAGTGGTGACTATGGTAATTTTCTATATAAATTTAACCTTTCTAGCATAATAAAATCCTGAATATATTTTATACTTTACAATCAACAGTGAAATGAACTGCGATTTGATCAAGCTTGCTGGAATAAGTTTAATTTCACTATACCCTTTTTAAAGAAAATATATTATTTTATGCTTGGACTTCTAAACTATTACTAGTTAGTTCATTGTTGGTTGATGTAATTTATACATTCAGTAACAGAATTAATATCCACTAAGTTTTTTGTTTTTTAGTAAAAATAGTATAAACTTTTCTATCATTTTTCATAAATGACAATCTACAGGGTCTATATTTTAACCGAGATTTTAACAAACATAATTTTTTACTAGATAATACTAATCCAAATAATGGTAACACAACAAATGTTCAACCACAAGTACCAGAGTGTAAAGTGTGGAGAAATCCATTAAATTTGTACAGAGGCGCTGAATACCAGAGATTTTATTGGGCAACAAATAAAGAGCCCTTAACCTATTATGATATGAATTTATCTGCTCAAGACCACCAAACTTTTTTTACATGTGAAGCCGATGCAGGTATGTACGATGGCAAACACCTTGAAAATAAAATAAGCAGTCAAATTTAGATAAATCCATTTACTTATATATTTTAAAGTAACATTGAAAATAAAAAAGGCAATATTAATTATATTATTATTTTTCTTTAATTGTCTGTGGCAGATCTAGAATTTCTAGTGCCCTTCTGTAACAGTTTTTCAATTATTCATAATATTAATATGAACCATTGATTTTTTTTTCAAATTCAAATATATAGTAAGTACAAAGATAGTGATGAAAAGATACAATACAAAAAAAATGAAAGGACTTGTACTGTTCTATCTGATAATATTAAATTAGGTAAGCAACATCTTTCAAAGAAATAACTTCTCTCTCCTCCCAGGCCTCCTACATCAGCAGGAATTCATTGATATCCATTGAAATCTTCAGTTCAGACTTCTTCTAAATCTCTGTCCAAAAAATCATCTACCACAACTCCACATATGAAACCTCCCACCAAAATTCTGCACTCAGAAAGAACTTTCCATCCCGAACAGTAATGATATTCTAAGAGGCCACATATCACACCCCAAAGCAAATCCCAATGGACAGCCCTCTTCAAAATCCTAAGGAACATCAGCCCTAAACTATTCAAGTCCAAATCCATAACGCCATTGAACTCCTGCCCCAAGAAAGGACACTCCAGCTAAAAACAACTCCCCAAACTTCTCTTTTATCATTTCCAGGGTTGACCAAAACTCCTCCAACAAAGAAATCTTTGATCTTCTCAAAGATCTTCAAATGAACTTCCTCAAATGCTGGAGGATTTTCTCCAAAGCCACCGACGCTCCATCATCCCTAATCAGATTCATCACAGACACTGAAACCCAACTCAAACAAGCCTTCTCAAAAGGCATCTTCCTCTACCGAACCCCCTTTCATTCGTCCCAAAATATTTTACTCGATGTACCAAATTAGGCCACTAAACCACCGAATGTAATGCCAAGCTCTACACCTGCCCAAACTGAGGTAGTCACTACCATAGATCCGAAAAATGAGAAAATCCAACAAACATTCCTGCACTAAACTTACTGTGGTGGCGACTACCACACACATCATCCAAAATACCCGAGCCTCAAAGCCCGAGAAAACCGTTCCCATCACACTCCCAAACCTCCAATGCCATTCGAGTTCCCTTCAGAAGTTCAAAAATTTCTCGATAATTGATAAATAAATAAATGATATATTATTATTATTACTTGCGTTATCTTGATGAATGCAGTCCCTTCCTCCAGTAGGATGGTTATCGAGACTCTTCGTGACTTGATACCATACTGCTACAACTAATACTGGTCCTGTAAGACTTATGGAAAGCAACCGGACGATCACGGCACCGAGAGGAGCAGCCGCCTGCGCCTGCTTTTCAGTGCGTCACAAACACTTCAGGTGCTGTGGAAAAAAATACACCAAACACCCTTCCTTTCCTATCCGGGATGTGAATACAGGTTTTCTCCTTATCCGATGAAGAATAATTTAAATTTCAACATTCAACTTAAAATCATGCTTGAACCAAAACCAAAAAAAATCTTAAAAACGAAGGAAGCTGTCACATTATTTTTTTTGAGTAGAAGTTTTTAAAAGCAAAAGTTTTACTTTTGTCACATAGGAATTTTTTCTTGAAGGGCCCAGATTGCGTGCCATTTAACAACTGTCTCTGGAAGAAAATAATTAATTTCTACACTATACACTTCACAGTGCTTTAGTTTTGTCCGTAATGCACTTTTTTAATTATCGGTGACATTAACGTCGAAGATGGCTGGAGAATACGGCATCAAATTTTCGTGCGACATTTTTGATCGCGATTTGAAAATAGGGGCCCAAGTAATGGTTATTATAATGTGTACCAAATTTCAAAATAATATGCAGTTGTGAAAAAATCGAGTAAATTGATAAAACCTGTATCTCAGTTATAAAGTGTAGAAGACACACACACACAAATACGTTTCTTGGAATTTCAGTGATGTCTATCTGACAATTGAAGTTAGGTCCTTTTTCCAATGAAACGCCTTTTATAAACGAAAGTAGTAGTTACTTCATTCAAATTATAGAAACCGTTTTAAATTAATTTTTTGATTCACCAAATTACGAAATTACTTTTGCTTTATGTTTTTTTTAATTATCAAATTTTTTAGGTAAAGCAGAGTATGAAATAATGCAAACAGCTTGGAGAGAGCGTAATCCTACAGTTCGTTTAAAAGCAGCCCATAATGCACTTGAGAAGAATGCTGAATGTGCTCCAGCTTACATTTTACTTGCTGAGGAAGAAGCTACGACTATTACTGAAGCAGAGAAAATATTAAAACAAGCTCTGAAAGTTGCTGAAACCAACTATAGAAAATCACAAGCACTACAAGTAGGTTGATAAAACTTCTATTGTTACTTCGATCATTAAAAATACTATAGAGGTATTCAGACTGAGACGTCAGTATCAGTCTTGTATTGATTCATTGATTTTTTTCAAGAAAAATATGAATATGAAGCTAACATCTCAACTTTCTCTTAGCTAAGGCAAAATCTTAATCCAAACTCTTCATCATTCCAGCATTTAAAGTTTAATTGTAACATAAAATTTCAACGGAGCCTTGTGATTTATATTTTCGGTTTCTGAGGAATTATCACTATTTTCTTCCCAATATTTCATACAAATTCAGTCAACAAAGTCATTGAAGACTTTTTAACAATC
Organism: Galerucella tenella; assembly: GCA_910591685.1. Classification (NCBI taxonomy): domain Eukaryota; kingdom Metazoa; phylum Arthropoda; class Insecta; order Coleoptera; family Chrysomelidae; genus Galerucella; species Galerucella tenella. The sequence continues at coordinate 41,373 of CAJUYH010000351.1, read as the reverse complement.
AATTATTCTAATATCAAACTGTTAGTTATGAAGAGTGGTTCCTGCAACTTTAAGCACATATTCAAAAGCAAATAGATAAGAGATCCAATTACCTTTAAGATCTTTACACAAATAATAGGTAGGTTAGGGTTAGATGTGCTTTTAAGAGCCTCTCCACTATGTTTGCTGATCTTATTGTTTATATCCTATTGCTGTGCTAGAGCTATTTGACTAGACCTGCTTTTATTTTCCTCCCCTATCGTCGAAAACCTTAGCCTAGTTAGCTCTTTGCAGTAGCACACTATATACTTTTCGCCTGTTCTGGCTTACTAGGTACTTCCAAAATTTTGGAGATGATCTTAGTGAGCGGCACGGTACCAAGCAGTCCCAAACAATTTATCTGCATCGAGCTGGTTGCTTTTATAGCCACTTGGCTGTATACTGCATAATGTTTTTGCTATATACAGAGTTGGTGGGTTTATTATTTTCTTAAAATGATTTTAATATGGTGATCATTCAAAACCAATTAATTCAACCTACCCAGAACTTATTACAAAAATGTTAATAATATTTTGTGTTGAAATAATTTTATAATATTTAATTTATTTTCAGCATCAAGGTACTTTAATGGAATCTCAACATAGACGAGATACAAATGTTTTAATTTACATAAAACGTCGCTTGGCAATGTGTGCCAGAAAATTGGGTAAACTTAAAGAGGCTGTCAAAATGTTCCGCGACTTAACAAAAGAAGTTCCCCCAATAATGAATGTTCTTAATATCCACGAAAATTTGATAGAGGCTTTATTAGAAATGCAAGCATACGCGGACGTTCAAGCTGTTTTAGCAAGATACGATGACATATCATTACCGAAATCTGCAACAATTTGTTACACAGCTGCACTATTAAAAGCACGGATAGTTGCTGACAAATTTTCACCAGATGTCGCAAGTAAAAGAGGATTAAATACAGCCGAAATGGCCGCCGTTGAAGCCATACATCGAGCAGTGGAATTCAATCCCCACGTTCCGAAGTATTTATTAGAAATGAAACCTTTAATTCTGCCACCAGAACATGTTTTAAAACGTGGCGATTCTGAGGCACTAGCGTATGCATTTTTTCACTTATCCCATTGGAAAGCAGTAGAAGGAGCTTTGAATCTCCTTCACTGTACATGGGAAGGTACTTTTAGAATGCTCCCTTATCCTCTAGAAAGAGGACACTTGTTTTATCCTTATCCCACTTGCACAGAGTGTGCTGACCGGGAGCTACTTCCAGCTTTTCACGAAGTTTCTGTTTACCCCAAAAAGGAATTACCTTTTTTTATTATTTTCACGGCGGGATTATGCTCTTTCACCGCACTTTTAGCTCTTTTGACTCATCAGTATCCAGATTTAATGGGTGTATTTGCCAAATCTGTCGTCAGCTGGATGTCGATGCCGATATATTATTTATATGAAAAGGTGGAAGGAATATTGCCAAGTAATTTACTTCAGCAGTTAATACGAATTTAATTTCGAAAAAAAGTTTTTTGTGATTTTGTCTGTTTCAATGTTAGCGCCGATCAAGTTACAACAATAAAGCAAGTTTAATAACGCTAATCAAAATTATTTCAACTTTTTTTTAATTCAAATATAACGTCTGTTCCAACCACAGTCAGAAACGATCAGAGAATAGCTGGTCCTAGTAAATAACTAGTTTACTAATACATATATGTCAAATATAATCAGTTTAATACTATTATAACAAAGTTTTTGAAAATTATGTGCTTAGATAGACATTGAATTACACTTTTATTTATTTATTTATCTGTAAATTGGATCACCTCCTTCATAAAATAAAAGTATAAAACTATACAATTTAGGCGTCTATTCTGTAATATGTCGTTCAGCAAAGGTTTCATTTACAAACGATTGGAAGACGTGTGAACGAAAAATTTTGAAACGTTATTCTATATCTTTTTCGTTGACCACTTTCTGGTGTTAACGAAAGTTGGACGTTTTCAAATGAGTAGTAGAGCAAAATATCACAGCGTTGTCAGATTTTTGAATTACATTATAATTAAGTGATGCAGATCGTAGCTAATATCCATTCTATATAAATACATATCCGTTAATGTCTTAAAAATCTACACTACTATGTTATTTAATATACTGCACAAACCTCTAAATGTAAATAATAAAGGACTGTGATAGTTTCTTTTTTACGTTTTTCATGTCAATATTTTTACCAACTTTGAAATAGTTTGCAATGTGACAACGTTGTTCGACTACTTTCAACTGCAATTTGAGGTTATGGCTCTTTTTTATGAAAGGAAAAGCTTAGCTGAGGCATTGACGTTTATATGTCAATGAGTTGAGGTTACGAATTTCTTACTTGAAAATATCCCATAAATATGTAAGAAAAAATAAATATTTCTTTTTGAATATCAAATAACTACACCGTACCACAGATCAATTTCCTCTTCAACAATTTCCATAAATTTCACCGAAATAATTAATCTTATCACAAAAATAGACAAATTTTTATAGCCAAAGTGACGTTTCTGGCTATCGTTCATGAACGGCATCGTACATACTTACAGAATAGACCCCTTAGTTAGTTACAAATTTAAACTAATTATATCATAAATACAATATAACGGCACATAATGTAAAAAATTGACATAATAAACACAAAAATAATAAAATAAAATAATAAATATTTGGGTACCCTCTCATTATGGGTGTACCTGGAAATGACGAAATCGCCAGAGAATATTCCGCAAACATCTCCAAATCTACTACAGAACTTCTAGTGCCAGCAACGGACATGAAAGGGAAGCTTTAAGGAGACAATCCGCATTTTTTGGCAATGCAAATGGACCTCCTCACAAACCAAATTAAGGGCAGAGCCTAACATTTTCGAATAAATTAAAAACCATTCTTACTAGGTTAAGAATAGGTCACACAAGATGCACCCATGAGTACCTACTCAACGGAAACCATCCTCCAATTAGTGAAGTGTGCAACGTACAGTTCAGTGTCAAGCAGTTTCTAGTGGAGTGTCCTAAATACAGCCATGAAAGACAAATATTTTCCTCTCAGTGCACCTTGTTGAATATTCTTGGTGAAAGTGCATAATTGAAAATGTTATTAAGTTCCTAAAAGAAACAAATATGTTAATAATCAATAACGAACCGCTGCTAATAACCCTTGTGGTTGATGCAGATAAAATTGATAAAAAAAATATCTAATAAACACATGCTCATTAAAATTTAAATTACTTTTTAAATTATTCAATGAAACTAAATTGTGGATATATTGATGTGCTCAATAAATGACAATTTTGTGTCAAAGAATACACCAAAACTCAACACGTAACACGTATTATTGATTCATTTCGGAGTCTGTTGTTATAAATAAGTGGATTCGATGACCTATAAAAGTAATGCAATAGCATTTTCAATATTCAGTGGCATACCATTAACAAGGCACAATTTTTTAGTGAACATAATCTTGCAATATACAGCAATCTTTAACACACCTGAGAGTTCTGTAAATTTTTAAGTCACCTGCAAATAGTAAATATTTTGAATGTTTAAATTTGGATCCCTGTGGTACCCCCGAAGTGACAATTATAGGATCAGAAATACATATTTTTATTTTTACGTCTTAGCACTTGGAAGTTTTTTTTTTTTAATTTACAAAAACTATTATCTTTGACGTCTATTGATAACACGCTTTACTAAAATATGACAATTTTTTTTTACAGATTACTTAATTCCAATCACTGATTTCAATTAATATTTAATGTGCAAGGTATTATTTTTAATCTATCAATCTACATTAACATTCATAAATCCAGGAGACTGTCAGATATTTGGTACCTAATAACTACTAGAGCATTTCCATTTTTTCACCAAAAGAATACAAGGAGTTCTTTCTCCATTTACAGGCTGTTTCTTTTATCATATTATGGTAACATTACTATATTCTAAACCGTGATAGATATGAAGACGATTTAATCACAAAAAAGTTACTAATCATAACGGAAAAAATCACAGATATATATCAAACTTAAGATTTTTATGACGTTTTATATCAAATAAATCATATAATTCAGTAAAACAATTTTTATATACGGTATATTGTTTATTTATGATGAAATACTATGCCAATATTTTAGCTACTTTCCTGCTTATCAGAATAAAATAAATTCACCAACAGTAAATACAATTTATACTTCATGGATAGGGCAATCTACAGTTTGGCAAAACTTCAAGACGTTGTCAGATCATGTTTTTTGGTGCTTGGATGCTTTGGAAATCTATCGCAGAACCAGCGGAGCTTAAAAACCAGTAGACTACCGGAATTTGGAATAAAAATTTTCCCAATTCGCAAAGACCATCCAACCCTAGAACCATCGGCTATTAAAATCTTTCGTTAGCCCTGCGGAGTTAAATCTTCGAGGGGAGGAATTATTTCACGCCTTCACTAGTGTATTCTTAGAAAAGTGCTGATTGCAACGACAGCATATTATATTTCCTTATCTATGAAAACTTGTTTCAGTGGTTAACAATCTCGTCAGATTCTTTTTGTTTCTCATGCAGTTAAGATAATGCAATTCAATAAAATTTAATAATTTGTGAATATGAATCTTTTCAAAACGACTTCGGCATTCTCGATAAGTTATTTGGCGCAGTCAGTAAGATTTTCAGAAATTCGCGCATCGGACGTGTATTTTTCGTTTTAACGATTGACTTTAAACCGAACTCACAATACAGGGTGTGAAAGTGTTGTGTTGGAGGCTCCTCCAAAATCAGGAAACCAAATCTATCACATAACCAGCCCAGCTCAAAACCAGTAGACTACGGGAATATGGAATAAAAAAAGCCTTTTATTTCTAAATAAACAACTCCGATACGTGCATTATAATACACATGCCAATAAAAAAGAAGGACTGGCAGATTGACTTGACATGTCTAGTTTTCCTAAGTAAAGAAAAATAGTTTCGCAATGTCACAAAATTTTTTTGCAACGGTATAGTCTTTTCATCGTAAATAAACCAATGTTAGAGAAACAATTTTTTATCTATGAAGTTTGTGTTCCTAACTGTTATGAACATATTGAGTCTGTGCACTATAAAATAAGTAGCTATTCCAGCAAAGTTTTCTGCAAATTAAATTTGTGTCCGCAGGACTAAAGTCTGTCTTTTTCACATTGGTCAGACAATATCTAATTTTAATTAAAAATAAGCCTTTGAAAAGTTGTTGGGTGATTCAAACAAGTAAAGAGGATCTAAAAGTTTTTACATCAGAAATATGTGTTTATTTGGAAAAAATCGGTACATTCACCCTGTAATTTGGTTGTTGTGGGAAGGACCTCTGAGGAAACTCCTACAGTCCCAACGCCTCTACAAACAAAGCGTACACCTCATAGATTACCATGGAATAACGCATCATCACACCAGTTCCTCCCAGCTCAACTGATCAAATTGTATTTTAACTGCAACTAATCTACCTAAAACTCGCAATATTGGGAATATCATTCAAGACCGTGGAAAATAATTCAAATTGACTATGCAGGACCTTTTATGGGATTAACATTCTTCCTTGTGGTGGATGCTCATTCTAAACGGGTAAATACTCTATGGCTACCTTCAAACAAGCTCTTCGATGTGTACAATAATATCCGAGCACAGCAAAACAGCCCGAATATATTCCATTATACTTTTATGGGCTCCAAACATCACCACAGGATACAGCCTTTGGGTATGTTCTGTGCAGTCCAGCATTGCTGTTCTTAGGCAGGGATATAAGAAATAAACTGGCCATACTGAGATCTGACACTATCAAAGCAGTCACCAGAAAAAGGTGAGAAATTGTTGCTGTATGAAGGTAGAATAGCCCGAACAAAAACTGGGCCATTGGACGAAGGATGGAGACTTGATCAATGTCAAAGTCAATTTTATTGATGTTATTAGTACATTCACAATATCTATAGAACGGATATTGCTACTTTGCTGCTTATTATGATACAAAGTTGTCATGCAACCAATTAGCGGATCACTGCAATATATCTAAAATTTCCACTAGAATTACACACAAGATTTTTCTACAATCTCACGATTAAAGGTATTTAGTTTTTAAACATTTTATTAAAACACAATTCACCAGAAACTGTTTACAATTATTTAAATTGAAACTAACCAGTACTTGCTATATATTAATAATACTCAATTTTCACAATTATTAACGTTACTACCAGATGCTGAGATGATTCAAAAGCAGTACTACAAATATTTGACGTAAAATTAATTTTGTTTAACTTGCTACTTAGGTAACTAATGATTTTTCCGCCTACCTTTATCCAAAGTATATACATTTCCTGGCTTCATTTTATAGAGCAAAGTCGTACCTTTACTCACTGGGAAGGAAAGGTAAAAGTGACGTCATGGTACTTCATCAATGAAATAACTTATATGGCATTGACCACCTATACTATATAATATTATATAAGTATAAATTTCGAACCAAACTATGGGAGTCACTGACACAGTTAATGAAATTGATTGTAATCAGCCAAGTACGAGTTCTTCCTGGAGATACCAGCTGTTAATGTTAATATTATTACTGAAAATATCACGAAAAGTGCGTTGGCTCCGGCTCTAACTTCTAGTGGTATTCAAATAACCACTTCTCAAAACTGCACATTTAACATCAATATACAAAATTACTCTAATTAAAAATTGGAATCAAGATAACGTGTCTCTACCTACTTCTTAGTTTTAGTTATTTAATAAATTTTGTTCGTTACTTCATAAATTAATCATTCATGAGTTGTTATTTGAGAGAGGCGGAAAAATCATATCACATTTCAAATATTTTCTAACTGATTGTGCTAACGATATAACAGACATTTATCTTTTTTAATTGTTTTATGGGTCTACTTATAATAGTGAAGGTATTTTATTTATTGTGTTTGTAGATGTTTTTGTATCTTGAAATTATATTTTTTTGTAATTGTATTGTTTCTGATTGGAATAAATTTGCAAAGCAGAAAGATACCTATTAGCAAAAATTGATCCTAGTCATTTTAGTTCTAATATTCACATTTGTTATCAATTTCTTTCATACAATTACATATGGACATTACATGTAATAAAGAATTTTTATCTCGAACCTTAGTTAAGGCCCATTGTTGATAAGATGGAGGAGAATAAAGAGGGCTGTAAAGTAATGTAATGATGAATTTAGCAGATAAATCTTGTGCAATAAAAAATTCTGGTATATAGTATACCAGGTGTCCCTCTTTCTTATACTCCGTTCCAAGATATATCGTTTTGACTTAGGCCAACATGATTGATTTAAGTGGGAATTTCGGGATAATCATTTTTAATATTGTTTCAGAATTTTAGTTTGTAATAAAAATTTCATTCCGAAAGTAATCTTGTGTTGAAAACTAAGTATTTTGGATCAGAAGCAGGTTGGGTTCGAACCATGCAGAATACTGATGATGCGCAAATACACCGAAACCCGTCTATAAATGATATTGTCCTTTCGAATTGCAAACTAAAATGGTGGAGCAAAATTTAAAAAGTATTTTTTGAGACTAGACCAGTGACAAAACGTATTTAAAAGAAATTTTAATGACCGTGTTTTCATAGAATACTTTGCCAACAATCCAAATTATTAAGGACAATTTTACATTACTTCCAGAAGTTATAACTCCAGTACTGGTTAAGTTATCAGCTTACTCAACTCCGTAGAGTTCAATTCTAAGCTAGTATGGGAGTGTGTGCGGGCCCTAAACACACTGGGTGAGCGTGGCAATGTTACGGTAGCCTGGGTACCGGGGCACGAGGGTCATAAGGGCAACGAAAAAGCGGATGAAATGGTCAAACAAGGCTCATCAATGCCATTCGTTGGGCCGGAACTTTTCTGCGGCATTGCAATGACCATAACAAGATGGGAAACAAAGAAGTGGGTCGCCCACAAATCTCGGAAATGGTGGAGGAACTCACCAGGACAGAGGCAAGCGAAACAGTTCATAGTAGAACACTCGCCAAAATTTACAGCAGATCTGATGGCCAAAGATAGGAAAACTGTCAAAGTGTGTGTGTGTGTGTGTGTGGTGTTTCGAAGTCTTCTTCTATATATATATATATCTTCGGCGAAATTTATCTCAATTTCTCAATAAGTCACGATTTTAAAATAATTTAGTAATATCCTGCATTTTATTCATCGTCTCTTCCACATTTTCACCCTCCACACCGATGAAAGTATTAAGTATACCTGTCAACAGCAAATAGATTTAAAACTAATGGATTATCGCAGAACTTAAGCCAAATAATATCATTAACATATAAAATAAAAAGAAGAGGCTCCAATACTGTTCCTTGAGGAATTCCATACTTCACAAGAGGTTTACTGGAATGATTTTTCACTCAACGCTATTAGATACTTTTACTTGATTTAAAACTTCAACATTTATTACTTATTATCATTCATTTTGATTATCTGCTTTTAAGATAGGGACAAATATTTTTAAGAAACTTGATTATTGTTGCTTTCAGTAGCTGGATTTGCTACCGAAAGGTTGAAATAAATAGTTATTTTTGATATTCCATTAATTCAAATATTATTGTGGGCACCCTGTATACCTTTTTATTACAAAATTACGACATAACCAATAACCCACGATTTGTCTTCTGAAAATGGGCATATTTAATGTGATTGGTTGAAATTGCATGAGATTCAGGTCAATTTAATCTGATCAGCTGTAGTAGTCATCCTTTTCTTCATTGTGAACAATAACAGAGAGCAGCTATTTATGGGTATGGATCGCATATATGAAAAGAATACGTTGTCCATAAACTGACAATACTGACATTGACAGCTGGTACTGACCACAATAATTGGGTGTGTGATATTTCGCAACTTTATTTTGATTAAAAATTTGGCAAATTTTATTATTGGTGAGTAAAAGGCATGTTTTTTGAACCCTTTGTATTCTTAACCTTTTATGTGTTTTCTTTTGTGCTCAATTACTGCATACAATAAATGTAATTTTGAAGTATAAGGATGTGCTTTTATATAAATAAACTATTTAAAGAGTATGCTTTAATAAAAGTTGGTAACTTTAGTTGAAGGTATTTGTAGGAAGATAAGAGGTAATTTTGTATTGCTTTCATTTTCAGTTTATTTGGTTTGAAGAATTTTAAAATGTCGCCGACCCCTATGCCTGGGTAAGCTTGAAAATAGCTTCTAATGTAATCTTTAAAAAACTTAACTCTATGGTATTTGTGGAGCACTGTAGTTTTTAATAATTTAACAATTCCTAGCTATTAGGTATATCTAACATAGAATTTTTATTACTGATTTTTATTTGTGTGTACAAATTTGTACATTTGTTGAACTTTTTTCTCTGTATGCAAAACTTGTCTGCATTAAAAATGTTACATATCTATAGTTACAGTAACCAGCTATTTAGAAATTTATATTCACAATTTTTCAAATGGGTTCTAAGTGAAATAATTATCAGTTTAATGCATAATAAAAAATATTTGAATAACCCGCATAAACCAAAACGTTAGTTGCATATTATTACATAGTTTCTCTGTGAAATCAAAACAAAATCTAAAAAGTGCTATTCATTACTTTAAATTGATCCTACACAACCATTCATAAATGCCTCTGTACATTAAAATGCTAAAATTATTTCTGCTTGAAATTGGTTATTTAACTTTGAAAAGTTCAGTAATCATATTATAATGTATTTGTATATTGAAATATACATGATCAAATAATGATCATTAGTTTTCATAGGCATGATCCAATAATTTTATGCATTGTCCATTTTAAGGAGATATTGAGGGACATACTTATTGTTTTATAGGAAGTTGTTCCAACTGGTGATAGAACTGTTCTAGGTATAGTTCACGCAAGTGCTTTATTTCTTCAGCTTATGACAATTTCTTGTCCTCTGTGATAAAACAAAAACTACTCAAATGATGGACAAAAATAATGGTCAGTATTGTAGGTTCTTGCCCAACTGACTTGCATGTGACAAAAAAACCAATGTATAAAATATTTTCTTTCCATGGATTTGTTCCAAAATTTTTTTTCATCCAGGTTAACCAGGAACTTTGAATATTACAAAAACTTGATTAGTTCATAGCTAGATGTAAACAGAAGATTTACCCAGGTACTTTGTTTCTTGCAGAAACTTGTTTTATTTGGCAACTAAGTGCTCTTAATGGAACTTTCTACTGGTACTGGTACTAACAGTCACATCCTTTGTATGAACAGACTACTACAGGAATTGATAAAAAAACTTATCTTTAGGGAACATGTCTACAGGAAAACTGGCTTTCCTCATCATCAGGGAACTTTCTATACCTACTAGGATAGGTAGGTAGTTCAAGAACAATTTCTAATTCAAGTTTGTGCACTGTGCACTACACAGTGTACTCATTCCAGAATGATTCATACATACCAGTTAGAACAATCCAAATATATTGAATCATTGTATTATTTATATATTAGTATAGTTAGCATTTTTTTATTTCTTAATTAAATTGGTAATGAAATGTCAAATTAATAAATGCCAATGTTAATTTTTAGAAAACATTTTTTATATGCATATACTTACTAAAAATGATTATCACTGACATTTTGAAACCTTTGCCCTCAATTATTTTACTTACTCTCAATGCTTATCTATGATCTCTATTATCGTTTGGTGCTGTCGAGGGTGCTGTTATTTAGTGGAAGATTTTTTTCTTTATATCTAATAATAATAATAATAAGCTTCAAATATTATCCTTGATCATATGTGTTTATTGTACTGACTCTGTACCTTTTTACCAAGGATCAGTTTTACAATTTGTGTACTAACCTAGTAATGGCCATACATAGGATAACAGATCACCATTGTATTCTACAATTATTCCAAGTAGTATAAACCAGAGTATAAGTTGTCTATTTTTCAATCTGGAATAGACAACTGGTTAGTTTTGTCAAGAATACCAGCCATAATTTGCTGTCCAACAGTAGAATGGTTAATGACGCTCTGGTGGGGTTCTTTAGACAAGCAGGGCTTGATCTGTATGAGTAATGAAATGTAGATTCAAGTAACACCTAATAAAATAAAAATTATAATTAAAAATAAATATATATTTAAAAATATAAAGAAAAAAAATCTGTGGAAAAGGATTTATTTCCAAGCCAGCTTCCCACACACAGACATAATTTTCTGTCGTGTTTTGCTTCAGGAGATGAGATTATATTGATCCTAAAGTATTTAAAGTCAGGTAAAGTATAGTATAAGTTGAATAAGGTATGATGAGCTGGAATTTCTTTAGGTTTTTCAGCTACACAGAAAGAAAAAGTAACCACTATACAATCAAAAAATGGATTGAATCAATCATTCTGATCCATAAAACTCAGCCGATACGCAATGTGATTAAGACAATCACTTGCATGTAATTGACTAATCACAAAGTATTAATACAATCACACAAGTTATTGATTCGTTGTATGTATGAAGATCGATATTGATGTCCACAGATCAGTAAACAATCATTGTAGACATCAATCCAATCGTTTTGTTTATTAACTTGAAGAACAAACTTGATCCCCTCTATCCAGTAAATAATCATCATCAACATTAATCCAATCATTTTGTTTATCAACTTCAAGAACAAACCTGATCTCCTCTGTCCAGTAAATAATCATCATCAACATTAATCCAATCATATTGTTTATTAATTTGGAGATCAAAATTGATCACCACTAGAAATTAACCTAATCGTTATTGTAATTGATTTAAACGTTATATATTTTGTTCTTACTGATTGAAATATACAATAAGTTCGAAGCGTGTACGTATCCTTAGTGGCTGTCTATTTTTTTGAGATGAGTGCTCGCCTGCAATGTTTTCAACAATAATAATGTGTGCATGATTGAACCAATAGCTTATCAAATTAATCAAACTCATTATCTGCTGACATTATACATCAAAATCATCAATTCAATCCATATTTTTGTATTAAAGAGCGCTTGTACTGTAGAGCCTATAAATTGTAGCTCATGCAAGACTTACCTTGTTCCCAAAATTAGCTGTTCGAATCATGAATTCAGGCATTCATGAAGACCTTGAACTTTTTGCAGATGAGAAATTTGTGCTAAAACTACTATAGCTGGATAAAGATTTAGAATTGGTATAGTTAAGAAACTATTGAAATATGCGCATACAGTAGGTACCTACTTATATAAAAATCATATCACTTATGATGTCGTTTATAAATATATTTTTTCTGTTCTTACTGTGTGAAATCCCTTGAAAATGATACAATGTACATCGAAACTTATACTACCAAGAGTATTACTACAGTGAAATTATCAAGAGTCTTATACCTATTATTTTTGTTTATATGCAAAGCAAGGTAATAGGAAAATGGATTATAATAAAAAAAATATTATTAACTGATATATTTCTATTGTTCTTCAAATATTCTCAGAGTATATTTACTTTTGCGCATGATCGGTCATTCTCAAACTTAAAAAAGTGTATTTCAATAATATGTCCATTCCATTCCCATTTTATTGGTAGGTACCATATTATAATCATGTATGCTCCACAACAAGGCGGCATCACACCCATCTTAATCATCTAAAATAATAGATTTTCATTTGTAAACTAGTAAACTACGTTTCAGGTTATGCGTAAAACTATAAATTCTTACTTTCATTATCAGTTACAGTCGCCAGTCTATCCAACATTGTTTTGATGTTTTTATCTTTGACGTGCTGCTCATTTCCAAGAAAGGATAATATTGAAGGAAATTCAGATCTCCAATCCACAAGTGTCTCTTACACTACGAACACAGTAACAATTTTAATGCAAAATCAAAAATCAAAATTGTCACCAACGCGAAACCACATGTTTTCACTTCACTCACTCGAAAACAAATCAGAGTCTCAGCTCAGTTGCAATTAGTGTCTTGCTATTGAAACAGGTATCTAGGGTGGGTTTTACGGAAAGTCAATAATTCTTAGTAATTATCGTAATTATTTAAAGTATTAAAATGATCAAAACAGTAGCATTAATTCAAGCAAAAAAGTGATTGGTTTATTTACTTTGGAAATGGATTTGAGTTCAACCGTTTTATTTAATCACTTATACATCAACTTAATGCATAGCTGTGATCAAGTTGTTCTTTAGAGGTTAATTATCACACACATTATAACAATCATTGAAATCCTTACATCCATTATAAAAACATTATATTGATTTCCGTAAACATCAATAACTATGCGCTAATGTGATTAATACAATCACCTTATTAATAGTAACGATGCTACCAAAATAATTATAGTAATGCTTAGTTTGATCAAATAGATCAAATTTGTGATTAAAATCGATCTATTCCGGTCAATACCAGCTGGTGATTCATATAAGGTTCGATATTTTTTTCTGTGTATAGAAACAGACATGCTCTTAGGCCTTATTCATTCCTATTATTAGTAACTGTGTCAGTTTCTTGCAATCTGAAATAAAATTAATTTTGCAAATTAGCTTGACCATTTAGTGAAAAAGGCACTATCAAAAGTGAACTTGGATAGTATTGTTATCCAACATGACCATCATTCGCTCAATAAGCTCTATCAAAATCGTCTATTATTGAAAAGTTCCCGGTCTGACACATAGATGGCGGTACTAGAATTAAATCCATATGATTTTCAGTTAGTGCCTTCAAACTGTTTGTGTCATAATTTGACAGTAATTGGACGATTAGTTCGACAGATATTGCTTTTTGAGTGAAGCCACTTGTTGAAAAAAAAAATTTCGTGTGCTGATAAAATATTGCTTTTTGAAAAAAATACGGTTTAAGCAAAATCATCTGAACGTGTACATCCATGCATAGATAAAAAAATACTTATATTGTAGATGGGAAACTGACCCGAGGCGCCCTCTATTTGTACGGGTGGCGCCACCTTGAGAGTCCCGTCAGTACCTCTAACACAAATCAGATGGTTGTGAACTTCGCTAACAGCCGTTAAAGAAGATTCCTGTAAATTTACAGTAATTTTACTTTTATTGCAAAATGACATTTATGGTCCATTTTTTGATATTTCATCTAAAGTTACTCAACATTACAAAGATTGATATTACAATAATATCAACCAAATAGTTAAGTAAAATTAAATGAAATGTCAAAACATGGACCATATAATGCCTGAAGTGGGAAAAATAAAGCAATAATCATCAAGTTTATATATTTTATTGAATAAAAAAAGCTTACAATAAATGAAACGTCTTTTCACATACTTATTTCAATGACAAACATGAAGAAAAATAGATGTTAGGAATTCAACAACAATGCTGGGAAGTTCAAAGTTGTATGTAAGAATAACTTAGTACTTCTGTCCCTTTTCATTTAATGAAACATGTTTTTTTATAAAGATGAAGCTTACCGTGTGTACCTCACATTACAGTCTTTCACAACAAATTTTCTCGACATTGTCCCAAATAAAAACCAACTACGGATACTCAACATATTCACAAATAAGCAAAAGAGTTTAAAAAAAAGCTGGACAAACTAACGATACACGTCGTAAAACGTTGGTCTGCAGTTGTCAGGCTATTTTTTAATCTATATGGCTAGGATCATAGATAACACGTTAGGATGTCAGCGCTTATATATATATATGGAACAATCTGCAACTACCACTAACGGCGTTACAGTTAAATTAGAAATTTTAGTACTGACGGGCATCTCTATGCGGCAGCACCCTCGCGCCTTCAGAGATCCCCTACCCTGCATCCATGTATACTTTGGCAAGTTTATCTGAAGCCGTGAAAGGAATGCAGTCAAAAACATTTGATATTTCCACGTTTAACTATGAAAAAGCTAAAGTGCTAAGTATGTAGTGATAACAGTTAAAAATCGGACTTTTTATTATTAACAATATGATTGAACGTTAATTCTTTAATGTGCTTGTATACGAAAACCATAATTACCACACCCTCCGAATTACCTAATTGGTGATTTTTATCGAAAGCTGACTTCTTATTGGCAAGCGCGTGCGTGTTTTCTTCCCTCTCACTTCGTCAATTGACTGATATTGATTTATCCAGTGGCGGTGGTATTGTCAGTGACCTTTGTCTTTTCAGTTTTACTTAGTACCGCACACCATTTGTACATTTATGATAGATACCGCCATGTTTCCCCGCCTCTTACCGATGCCCCGTAGTTCAGATGAACTTGCCAAACTATACATCTAATATTCACGAATATTTGGGCATGCGAAAGCGGGTACCTCGAGATCTCACAATCGATCAAAAACAAGAACCGAATCCAAAGAGTGAAAAAACGCAACAGTCAGCTAGCAAGGTTATGGCGTCTGTATTTAGGAATGCGCATGGAATAATTTCCATTGGCTATCTCTAAAAGGGACAAACAATCAAGAGCGACTATTAGATCGCTTTCAGACGAGACCCTTTGTGGCCGGCTACTAGTGTCTGAAAAGAATCGCACGGTTAAAAATGCATTAATATAAATAGACGCATTCATCTGTGCCTCGTGTGAATGCGCCTATTTATATTAATGTATTTTTGGCCGCGCGATTCTTTTCAGACACTAGTAGCCGGCCACAAAGTCTCTCGTCTGAAAGCGCTTTTATATAGCCTTGTTAGAACATTTAAAGAATTAAATCGCTAGAAGACGGCCTCATTTCAAGTGTTGTTTTGACAAGTCGATAAGAACGATGGTGAAACTCAATGAGCTGGGCTTCGAATTGCTTCCCCATCCACCGTATTCTACAGATTTGGCTCTCGGCGACTATATCCTGTTTGAAGACCTAAAGAGAAAGCTCTCTGGACCGAAATTTAAAGCCTATGAGGAAGTAATTGCCGAAACAGAGGCCTATTTTGAGACTAAAGACAAAAAGTACTATGGTATAGAAGAATCGGTGTTTCGCCCTAAGTTGAATGATAAAATCGAGTTTTGCCAAAAAAATTGTTTTGCTATGATAGACCGGGGAATTTTCAAAGTTAGGGTTAAACAATCATTGTTTTTTGGAAAATATTTTTCAAAATCTTTCTAAGGCGTTATAATAATAGTATCTAGTATCAAATCTATTATTCTTCAATATCCCTTGGTAACACACTTTACTAAATACGACAATTTACAGGAAACAACAATCTATTGGCTTTTGCTTCCGGTCTGTGTTAAATCCTAATATTATGAAAAAGTTCTTTTCACGATCTAAGAAATTGACCTGACCTGAGATGGGATAAAACCATAAAAGTATTAGCCGTGACATGGTCGTATTTATTTTGTTGGCGATTAATAAATTATTAACTGAAAACTCTATAAGACTTTTGGGTCATTATTAATATAAATACTTTATTTTATTTATTTTTCATCTGGTATAATGTGGCTCTGAACGGTAAATCCGAAAAGTTTTATGAATTTATTGCATCTCAAGCCTAAGTCACAGTCAATTTCTTAGATCGTGAAAAGAACTATAAACCTACCAGGTTTTTCATATTTAATAAAATAATAAATAATTGAAAAAGAACGATTTTATAGAAGGTTAATAGACAATAATTTGAAACATATGTAATGAAAATTATATTTATATGAATACAAATTTAACCTTTGAATTTCGATTAGACCATCTCTTCCGACGTCATTCATCTCATGTAAACTAACATTCAAGGTGAAATTTTTATTTGGTAGTGAATATATATGGATATAATTAATTCATTCATTTTGTATACATTTGGTTTATTTGCAGTCCTTAACTAGGAAATTGGTCATTTGTTCATTTAAAATCAATAATTTGGGTATTTTAAATGAGTTCAAATATAAACGTGCTTATTTGAATGACCTTCTATGCAAGGTAGTATCTACTAAAATAATTCGAACCTAGTACTGTTTATGTAAATAAATTGATTAATGTAGACTCTGTTTCACATGAGAAGAACCCACTAGAAGTCTAGAAGTTGCAGTCGTATGCGCGAAGAAGCTGCACATAACAATATCTGAACATCAATATCGGTAAAAAGGCCGGCCGCACTTTGGATGCGTTTTCGTACCAACACGCACGAACGATCCTGACCTTCCTAATACAATGCGAGTGCGCAGACTGGATGCGAATTAGTCGCACTTGTAGTTCCGACGTCCGAAAACAATCAGAACTTGTTGGGATTTTTAAACGATTTCGTTCGTCGAACTCTTCAAAAAAAGATGGATGTAGAAAAATTTATTAACTTGATTTACGAACACAAATGCTTGTGGGATCAGAGTGATTCAAGTTATCATTTACGTGACGTTCAGCGCAAAGCATGGCGAGAAATATCAGTAGAAATGAACATAGGTATCTGTTAAGAAATTTATGAAGATACGGATTCATTGCGCTCCAAAGAGGGCTTCACGATTTCACGAGTGCAATATTGATATTATCACTAAAACCGAAACACTGCCTATCTGACGGACGAAAACGTTTTCGGTGTGCGCAGTCAATTCGTACGACCAACATCGATATGATTCGTACGATGAAAATTCGCGTCCAAAGTGCGGCCGGCCTTCGCGCATACGGCTGCAACTTCTAGACTGCTAGTGGGCTCTTCTTATGTGAAACGGAGTCTATTTCTTGATAATGCTTAATACCAATTAAATATATCAATGATGGTCTCAATTGGATATTAATTAGTATATTTTGAGTGGCATTTTCCTATAAATTTAAATCAAATTGTATTCAGTAATATAAGTGATTAACGTTACAAGGACGATATGTAGCAAATAACGGATGAGGTTGAATATTGTAATCCGAAATCCGATGCGCAGCCGAGTATTATAACAACCGAATCCGTCATTTGCGTATCGGTCTTGTGTCGTTCAGGACTTTTCGTAATCCCGCTGAATTATTAAATTTTGATTCAGAGGAAAGAACAAACCACGTACCTCGTAATTCCAAGTTCCAACATGGCATTTCTCGCTTGTCATTTTGATTGAATAAGTGATTTCTTAACGGGCGGAGGCTGTTAACATTAAATTTTCAATTGTCATCTAAATAGCGGTATGGGATTACGAAATAGTATATTACGTAACAAGAGTTGTAAGTAACCCATTATGCACGAAATGAAAATAATGTAATGGGATTACAACTCGTGTAACGTACTATACTTTTTTTATGCCCTCTTCTGAGTGCTCATAATTTCATCTTTTTTACTACTAACAGACATATTCGTAGGTAAAGTTGAGAAAATGTTAGGATACTATATTTTGTTACAAAAATTGACAGCATAAATAAGATGACGCTTATTTCCATATCAATAAAACGCTCATAGGTGCGGAAAAGTAAATTTGTCAAGTTTTTGGGGAGAATACTAACATTTGAATATTTAAAATATATATTTGTATGATTGTAGTTTACCAAATGACTGAAAAATTAATAAATTTAATATAATTCTGCTATAATTTTCAATAAAAAAACAACTTATTTTTCAATCATTTTTTAATGGCCCTTGTATAAGCCTCATCAAATGAATGTCAAATAATAATAATTAATTTGTTGATATGTATTTAATAGGAAATGTTTCTTTATGTTAACTTTTGGGCTTATTTCCGAATGCTAGTAGAAAAAATAGTGTACTTAACACGTGCGTAAAGTTACTTTTCCGCACGCGATTGCTGGCCGAACTCGCTGAAGCGTCGTTCGGCCATCTGCAATAGCGTGCGGAAAAGTATCACTTTCTACACTAGTTAGGTAAACTACTATTCTCTAATGCTAATAGTAGTTTACCTAACTAGTGCGGAAAGTGATACTTTTCCGCACGCTATTGCATATTGCGAGTTCGGCCAGCAATCGCACGTGTTAGGTACACTATTTTTTCTACTAGCATGCGGATAAAAGCCCAAAAGTTAACATAAAGAAACATTTCCTATTAAAAACATATCAACAAATTAATTATTATTATTTTACATTCATTTGATGAGGCTTATACCAGGGCCATTAAAAAATTATTGAAGCGTACGCGTTCCTCTTTATTGAAAATTATAGCAGAATTCTAATAAATTTCTTAATTTTTCAGTCATTTGGTAAACTTGGATATACAAAATACATATGTTGAATATTCAAATGTCAGTATATTCCTCAAATGTCAATAAATTTACTTTCCGCACTAGTGCGGAAAAGTGACTCTTTCCGCACGCTTTTTATTGCGGAAAAGATTCACTTTCCGCACGTTAGTAGAAAAAAGCTTTTATGTTTTTTCATTGATTAAAAGTATGTAAATAAACCAAATAAAGTAGTACGTGAATAAAAATTTGATTGTAATTTAATTAAACCAAGAATTTTGAGTTTTCTTCTCAAAACGCACATGTATGTTATGAGATCTCATTATACGTGCATGTTATTGTTAAATGTCATTTACAAGGAATGTTGACAGCACAGAGTACACCATCTAACAAGAGGCGAAAGAAAGTAGTTTTCGTGATCGCAAATTTGTGTGCACATGCGTGAATTAATTAGTTTATCTGTCAATGTCAAGCCGTCACTTTCGTACATTCCCCTGAGTTCACCGTGTATTATTTTAAGATTAGATTGAAAATGACCTACTTCTCATTACACACATGAGATGAATAATAAGGTGTTCTTATGTTAGTAGTTAGAAAAAATATTCCATAGACCTAATTGGGAGGGATGTTCATCAACACTACTATTTTTCTTAATGTAGTGTTACTTTTCTCAGTGAATCAGGTAGTTTATGTGTCAATGCCTCGACGTATTTCCGCTCTATATCGTGTTAGTCCGACTTCAAAGGAACCGACAAAGCTTTCGTCTCTTGTTAGATGGTGTGGTTGACAGTGCGATTTTTGACGTTTATACAGACATGGGCGTAGAAAAAAATACTAATAGGTACTTTATTGCTTACACAACAAACCTATTAAAAGATGTAAGATATAAAATTGTAAAATTGACCACTAACCCCATCTTGTCAGCACTTTTGCAAACAAATTTATGTATTAAATATGGTACGTGCATCGACGAAAGGGAGAAAAAAAATTATAATGATTAAAAAATGCATACACACTTCAAAATTACAAATAAAAGAGAAAAATGAATGAAAGAAAAACTGTAAAATTGTAATAAGTTGATTTCAAAAAAAAGTATCTTTGTTTAATAACTTGTTGAGAAAAGCGAAAAAAAAGGATCTAGCTAATTGGTTTCCGCCAAAGCCAACCAAGTATACCTTGTTTTAAACTAAGGGAGCGATTTGAATTTAGTCTAGTGATTGGCCAGATTGTCGTCCACACAGCTCTTTTCATACAACTGACAAGGATATTTGACAGTTTTGTGTTGATTATTATCATTAGTTCAATCTTTATTACCACTGAAGCCAATGAAACAAAAACTGGCTCATGGGGTTTATAATTGATAGGACTGACTTTATATTTGGAGATAACTAAGCTAATTCTCTGGGCTTTGTTATCTGATGGAATTAGATAGAGAAATAATATTTTGATAAAAAAAACAAAGGTCGCCACTACTGTAAAGTTGGTTGCTATGTAATAAATAAAACCCTCTACACCGTGGTGTATATACAATTTTTTCTACTACTAGACAAATTTAGGACGAACATTAAAAAATATACATTGTTTTTAAACTAAAAGGAGCGATTTGAATTTAAGTTGGCATTTCTGTTGTCTGGTTGTCTGATTCATGGCGTTGAATGTTGAATTGTTGACTTTATATTTGGAGATAACTTAGCCCGTTCTCTGGGCTTTGTTATCTGAAGGAAATTAGATAGAGAAATTATATTTTAATAATCAAGTTTGACAATTCGACATTAATACGTTTCCATAGTAATCAAATACGAATTCCAAGGTTCGCGATTTTTTCAAAATTTATTAATATTTGTCGAATTTTAAACGATTTGCGGAGAAATAGTATGTTTGCCTCGTAGGAAAATCCATATTCCTGGACTCTCTGCTGCTTCATAGTCTTCCAGGAATATTAGGCTTTTTCTACTCTGCAAACAATGTACCTACTATTATTATATGACATTCTATAGTTATTTGTATACTAAGGCCGCAAAATGCTTTTTCGCGTTCCGAGAGAGAGATTATCGCCGAGGCCGCTCCGGCCGAGGCAAGATAATCTCGAGGTCGCGAAAACATTTCGCGGCCATAGTATTCGTCAAAAAAAGAATGTTTTTCTTTATGAAGACATCTTTTAGAACAGTTGTATGACTAACATTATTTTCACGGGCAATTTGACGTGTACTTGAAGTTCGATTCTCTTCGACACTTGACAAAATATCCACTTTCACTTCATCTTCAACGAAGTGTGGTTTTCTTTTCAATGGTTTGACATGTCCAAGTTCTCTGAATTGTGCATGAATTTTAGACACAGTACTTTGTGAAATATTAGGCAATTCGGGATACCTGTGATTAAATAAGTTTGCCACTTCAACTTGACTTCTGCAGTTATCCCCGTACCCGATCATCATTAAAATCTCAATTAGGTGAGTCTCATTTAAATATTTCATTGTTATGTCGACAAGGAAAGAGTGTTTGACAAATATTTTACTTTTTCAGTATAAACTGTCAACACATCAACAACTGACAGAATAGAAAACAATCCACATTATTTACCGATTTAAAACAATCCACATTATTTACCGATTTTGTCTAATTATTGGCGGTTTTAGACAATTTTTAGGTATTTATGATAAAATTCATGAGCGTAGCAGGTTTTGTTTAATATACAAATACGTCTCATAAATAATTAGTTTATATTTTTGATAAATCCATATTTAAAAAAGTACCAATATTTCAAGTGTAATAAATTATTAATTTTAAAATTTCACCCTGTATGATTCATAATTGACCATACATTATTTAGTTTGTTGGAATCGGTTCATTAAGAGGATTTCAAAAATATGAAAATATACAGGGTGTTTTATTAAAAAAAACAACACCGACTATGGCATACTTGCGTGAATCACCCTGTACATTTACATTTATGTTTACATAACGCACAACTCAATTCAAAAGTTGACGTGTCTCGGCATTTTTTATAGTTTTCTAAAATAATGACAAAGAATTTTATTCCATAAGTGGTTTCCACACTGTATAATGGCTATTATTCACTCAGGTGTTTCATAAACGCACCATCGTGAATAATATCCATCATTATATGCATAATTATACCATTACTTCCAGAGAAGGGTTGTCTCTGTTACTTCACATTTAACCAAGTATATGATATGGACCTTAAAAAATGTTGACAACAATTCTTTTGCAGTCTTTAATCACAGAATACATCAGAAAACAAGAAGCGAATCTGCCTATTCATTTTTTTGTATGTGCATATGTGAAAGGCACCATTTTTATAATAAGATACTTGTCATTCTTCAATTTGTCAACGAATTATCATTGATCATTTTCTCAGTGTATTTTTATTAAGATTTCTGTTTCTCAAGGTCATACATTTTTGTTAGTTGGTGTATACTTTTCTTAAACTTCAGAATATTATTGACGAAGTGAAGTATGACAGTGTATCTTATTATAAAATGGCGCTCTTCAAACATGCATATACAAAATTGGATAGACTGCTTCGCTCCTTGTTTGCTGTTGTATTTTGTGCCCCGAATCTCGATTTATGTTTCTTTTTAATTTTTTATAGTTCACTATGTCGTGACGATGTAAAAATTTCATGCATATACAATGACCTAACTTTTGACTAACTTCTAGTGAATTCGTATGAAAATTAATTTTATCTCCGATTGGCAGCAAATATTAATTTTGCTGACACATATCAATCATCAAAGTATTACTTTTCCTGCCTAGGCAGCAAAGTGGGTACTTTTCTGCCGAGGCAGCAAAGTGATTATACTCAATTGGAATGAAACATTTGACGTAAACATTTATTAGCAATTATTACATAACACTTTTAACAAGAATTTGAAAACATATGTTTAGTTGTTATTAACATTGATGGTAAAATTACTACAATTTTGAAAGAATAGGCCACCTTTTCTTTCCTCGGATAACTTGCAAATACAATATCCTCCTATATCATTATAAACAATCGGAGAAAAAATTATATGTTCAACTCGGCAGCAAAGTAGATTGACTGCCGAGGCTGCCTGGTTAAACAAATAACTATTTATTGTCATTAACAGTGTACCTAAATATACGTTGACCCTTCGAACATAAACCAAAATTCAATTAGTAACTTAACTACTTGGCACTTAAACTAAATTAAACAACAAAATTCAATAGCCGTTACGTAAAACCTTACGTTTCGTTATAAAAATAAACAAAAATACGTACCTTCGTTCGTAGAGGAAATATTAATTGAAAGTTTTAATTTAACCAATAGGTACGTTGTTCTACAATTTTAACAACAAAACAAAAACATAGTTGATGCAAATTCATTACCAGTCGAGCTTTTTCCGTATGATGATCGCATAATTTTTAATAAAGAGAAATCGTGACTTAACCGTACACATACCACTGTTCAATTAATAAAATTGGAATACCATCGAAATAATACTTAGGTAAACAAGATAAAAAAAATACTGTTTGAGTTTTGAGATAAGGATTTTAATAGCAAAGTACAACGGTGCGAATTTAAGTAGTTTTACGGTTGCTATGAGTGAAACGAAGTGATTATAATGAAAAATTTGAAAGATCATTCGCCAATAATTCCAAATATTGGAGCAATTTCTCAAAGTTCATTGTTACAAAGAAGAGCCAATTCTAGAGAAGAATTAAATTCATCGTATCACAAATATGACAGTTACGATGATATTTCATTGGGACCTAGCAGTCCGCGAGTGCCTTCGAATAAATTATTTGTTTTGGAAAAGCCAAAAAGGTAACTTATTGTAACCTTTACTTAAACTTTTATTTAACTCATAACTAATAATTATCTAGTTACTCACTATTTACTCATATAATTACTCTAATTAGTTTCAAACATTATCACGCGTCCCCACCCTCTAGACATTTGTACCATTGAGCGTAGTAATTGTATTTTTTTAAATTCAATTTCGTTCAACAAAATAGGAGGAATTTTATTTAGACATTTTGTAGGTACCTGCAATTATATAACACTTTAATGAAAAAAAAAACAATTGTGGACATAACATTTACAACTGTAAAATAAATTTGTTTTGTCCACGACCAACAAATAATAAGTCGATATTTTACCTCCTAACAAAAGGTATATGGTACCCATATATCTACTAGAGTGAATTATGGTTCATAATACACTGGAGTGTATTATGGATCATAATTCACGACTAGAGATTGGGGTACAATATGAAATAAACTTTCAAATCTGCGTATTTTGTTCAGGAAATTTGTTTCTGAAATATATCGTATCGATAAAATATCGAAATCTGTAGTATTGATACTTTTCATAACGACATTTTCTAGTATTAAGTATTTTGAAAACAATATATTTATAACGGTACGTTGTATTGATACTTTACACGGTATCGCCCATCTCTATATATGTCAAATTATTTAATTTTGACATTAGTAATACCAAATTGTTACGAACTTGTTATATTACTGCAACGATGAATTCATTGAATTCGGATAGTGGAAATGAACGTTCTTGTACACCAACTGAAATAAAAAAAAAGCGGCGAAATTAACGACTATAGGACTGCTGCCAGAAAAATCGAAAGATAACTATATGTTTACATATTATAACTTCATGAACTGGAGGTTAGTTGACTTTTATTTAATAAAGAAATCAAGGGTCGTGGACAAAGTATAGTATTCTACTCGCAATTTATGGCCAATATTCACTCGGGTGACTTGCAAACGTCACCCAGCGTGAATAATGGCTATCATAAATTGCTCGTTTAATAATATACTATTAAACAATTCTTACGAGATTTATTAAACTACAATAATTAGTGGAATATTGTTATTTAAACGTTTTCATTTAAATATTTTTTGTACCAGCTCTTATAACACTTTAATTATAAAAATTTAGGTCCACCTGTTTTATTATGTCAAACTTTATAATAATAACTAATAAGAATTATTATTATTATTACAATCTTCTCCTTATATCAACACGAAATTATATTTTTCTACGCCCATGTTCGTAAACATCAAAAATCACTGTCGACATTCCTTGTAATAGTTATTTAACCAACAAGAGTATTAATGAGGGCCATTTAATAATTTTCCGTCGACCGTGTATTAACATATGCTATTAACGTTCTCAAAATTAGACAAAATCATACATTAATGACACCCATTAATGCATGATTTTATGATTTACCTACATTACTCAACGATTTTCTGCAAGCAACCCAACGCACATCTTATACATTATAGTTGCTTTTTTTCTATCCCCCGGCTTAGCTTAGCTAACTACATAATTCTTAGCTGAGCTGCATTGTAGTTCGAACTTACATTTCAATAGCTGTAAAGTCGACAATATCGGCGCAAGCGCATTTGCAAACAAACAAAGATGGAAAGGTAAACAAATTAATAAATCAAAAATTTATTGAATCAGAGCTTTCAACTTGGGTTAATTAAAATAAAAATTACCAGTAATATTAGGAAACTATAGTAGCTCTTAAAATGGATTTACTGGATATACATTTGAAACAACACAACAGTCTCGAAGAAGGTGAATCATTATGAATTAAAATAAAAATTCAAAACGAATTCTATTAAAAGAACTCCAAATATGTTTTTTGAGGTTAGAATCTCTATCAGATGTCAAAAATGAGTGACTTTTCTTGCATTTGCGATTAAACTTAGCTAAGAAATTTTGCTAAGTCAAAAATCCGGCATACTTGGCGGAGGCAAGGGGGGAAGTCAGTTGATCTTAGTAAATCTAACTTCATTGGCAAAACGAACGGTAGCTTAGCCAAGTTTAACTTAGGTTAGCTCAGATTGGTGGTAGAAAAAAAGCAACTTATATTTATATTGACAGTTAGGTACCTGTGGTGTAGGCAACCAAACATACATTCTAATTTTTGACGTATGAAACAAATAAATATTTTTAGTTTTTAAATATTTAGAAAAACGAATACAACTGATACAGTCGACTGAAAAGCTTTGTAACTAACACGAGTATTAAAAGGGCAATTAACAATCTCAAACATTAAAGCACTCGCTCTGCTCGTGCGTTAAATTATCTCGATTGTTAATGGCCCTCATTAATACACTTGTTGTTTAAATAACTATAACGTTAATGTTCGAGATTGTTAATTACCCTTTCAATACTCGTGTTAGTCACAAAGCTTTTCCGTTGACTATAAATTCTCTTTATTTTTCTCAATATTTAAAAAATGAAAATATTTATTTGTCATTGTCAAAAATAAATAATGTTACTGAAATGTATGTTTGGTTGTCTACACCACAGGTAACTGTCAATATAAATATAATGTATAAGATGTGCGTTGTGTTGACAACAGAGAAATCGTTGATTAATGTAAATCATGCCCCTAAAAGTCGACAACACATTGTCCCATTTTACAAAAAATAAGTGTTATTTCATAGAAGAAAATAGATGGGCGTAGAAAAAGTATAGTCGCCGCTGCTGGGCAACGTGCTTTTTCACTTCGTGCGTAATGGGTTACTTACAACTCTAGTTGGTTAATATACTATTTCCTACAACCACATAGGAAAGTAACGTATATCGCACTTTGCAGTTCCACGGAAAGTGGCTTATTTCAATAAGCGTGCGAAATACTTTCCACACAGGAGCAGAAAGTAACATTCCTGCAGATCGTCTCTTCGCACTTATCAATGTCAACTATGTTCTCGTGTTTATATTTCTCCACGAACTGTTGAATAGCTAAAAATAAAACATAAAAAACGTGACAAAAACTGATTGAATCTTTTTTTTCATTAGCGTTCCGTACCCAGAGGGTTACTAAGACTTTGCAGTCCGACCGCCTGTCACCAGGCTGTAGATTATGAACCGTTATAGTTAAACAGTTGAAATTTGCCAAGATGATTTATTTCTGTTGTCCCTATAACAACAAATACTAAAAACAGAATAAAATAGATATTTAACAAACGTGATTTTTTTGCTCGATATTGCTAACGGCAACCGATAGCTGGCACCGTGGTATAGTTGGTTAAAGCTCCTCTATACTAAACAGCTATACTAAACTACTAAGCGAAGCTATGAATTTGAATCACAAAAGTAAAATCAATTAGGTATATTAGCTTCACTTGTATATATGTAAACCGATCTATTATTACATAACTATATATATTTCAAAGTATAGTCCGTAACTCTAGAATTTTAACATTCTCCATAAGCAAAATAGACATGAAAAGAAAATTATACAAATTTTAAGGAAATATTTGAAAAATTAGATTAGATTAGAATTGGAGTGGCTCTTTGTCCCATCCCACTGCGACCTTAGCAGATCTATTTCCTCTCTATATTTAGAGCTCCATATTTAGCTTTATTATTTTTATTAGACCTATTACCATGAATACCGCCTCCCTTGCGTATCCCTCTACCCTCGGTTTTTCTTCTCCGAAATATAGACACTACTTTATATTGATAAACTATGTTTTATTTTGGTTGTGGTTAATTTTTGTAATTGAAAAAGAAAATAGTATCATCAATAATTTGATTGTTTGTTATTTTTACAGACTTACGAATATGTCGAGGGAGAATATGGTATGTTCTAAATGTGGAGACGGCTTTGAACCTGAAGAAAAAATTGTCAACTCCACTGGACAATTATGGCATCAGCATTGTTTTGTGTAAGCATATTGAAAAATACCTGTTTTAACAATAGGGCAGTAAATATAGAATTTAACCTCGCACTAAATTTCCGATCCAATTTTTTATTTTTATAAGGTTTTTGAACACTTACTGAGTATAAACATAGATTACAGATATTCTGTAATCTTTGGTATAAAACTCGGTATAAAATCACAAAATGCTTATAGATTCTGGTAGAGCTTCAGGCGCCATCTCGAAAAAACGTTTTTGGCGGATATCTCAAGAACTTTAGGGCAAGAGTCATTTAGAGCATTATTGTAGACAATCAAATTTCGCATCTTTTGTATCTTGTACATTTTTTTGTTAAACTTACCGTATACGATTTATGGCTCATTTAATTAACTGGTTCTTGTATCTCGGCCGATAACTCTTGAAATATTGGATTAATCAATAAAATGCATCTGTTAATTTTAAAAGATACATTCATTCTTCACAAATTTTTCTAATGTCTATACTTTTTGAGCTATAGGACGTTCAATGCTGGACCACCGGGCGTAAGGTCGAAAATTTTAAGGTGTATAGAGTATAATGGTACAAATTGATGAAAAAATATCCTGATTGTTTATTTACTTAACAAACGTTGTAGAGTATAAATGGATGTTTAAAAAGAATATATGCAATTTATTTATTAATCCAATCTTTTGAGAGTTATCGGCTGAGATAGAAGAACTGGTTAATTAAATGGGCCATAATTAGTGAACGGTGAGTTTTACAAAAAACAATTACGGGAAACAAAAGATGCGAAATTTTATTCTCTACAATAATGGGCTGAATGAATTTGTCCTAAAGTACAAAGTTCCAAAATATCGACCAAAATCGTTTTTTAAAGATGGAGCCTGAAACTCCACCGCAATCTGTCAGCACTTTGTGATTTTATACTCAGTGCTCCTAAACCTTTTAAAAAGAAAAAATTGGATCGGAAATGTAGTGCGAGGTTGAAAAAAACGGCTATCGTTACTGGCGTGCAATTTACTTTAATATAATTATATACTTTTTAGATGTGCACAATGCTTCCGTGAATTCAGAGATGGAGTGTTTTACGAATTTGACGGCCGAAAATACTGCGAGCACGATTTTCAAGTTCTTTTTGCTCCTTGCTGTAACAAATGTGGAGAATTCATAATCGGAAGGGTGGGTAAACTTGTCGAAATGTTTATTTCATATTACTACCACAATCATTCTTTGATATTGCGATTACTGCAACGCCCCATTAATTCTTGTAAATAATGTTTTTGGTATCTGTGGTCTGCTCAGAACCGTGCTCGGTGACAATAGTTTCTATTGTACCATCTATAACTGAAGTTATATTATCCCCTTAAGCTCAATCTTCACAAGGGATAAGTCTATCTACACCATCAGATTGCACACACTCAGTTCTTAGAACAGCTCAGGTTAAACTGTTGAAGGGTATATTCGAGGGGTTGATTTCTACTTTAACACTCCCTACTACTACTTGATTTATATGCTATTTAATTAATTTATTTTTTTAGGTTATCAAAGCAATGAATTCCAGTTGGCATCCAGCGTGCTTCAGATGCGAAATGTGCTCTAAAGAACTAGCTGATACCGGTTTCATAAAAAATGGAGGTAGAGCATTGTGTCATGATTGTAACATAAAAGTTAAGGCTAGAGGATTGGGAAAATATATTTGCCATAAGTGCCAGTAAGTTTTCGTATTATACTGTCACTATTTTCACTGTCCAAAGCATATTTTTATAATCTGAAATTCAGTAGTTACTTTGTGTGAAGTGAGTTTTCAAACACGTTTCGTGAAACTATTCCTTCAACACTATTGAGATATTTAAGAGTATCATTTGTTTATTATGTTCCCATAAATGTATTATTCTTAAATAATCATCAAACTTTGGTTGAAACGTTGAACGTAATAAAAATGTCACAGTCAACTCGCCAGATAACTAAGTTTTTGGTATCTCACAATCTACATACACGGTGAATTTTAAGTATGGAACGCCTCATTATTTCCGAAACGGATCGCACGATTCTGATAGATTTTGGTGTGCAATTATCTTGTGATATGGCCGATATTATGGTGGTATTTACATTGTTGTCAGATATCTCCTTTTTCCGGAATATTACTGAACTTTGTTATTTCGAATGGATCACTCTTTATATTTATACTCTTTATATTTTTTGCCTTTTAAAATTCTTAAGAAATACTGATTCCTTATCATGTAATTTTCCCTGTACCTAAATGTCATAATTACAGAGCTATAACTACATTTACATTATTTTCGCCAAAGTTAAAATAATACATTTAGATGGCTATTATTTAATAAACTCGTTAATTTTGAATAAGTAATATCCTAATAGAATTACCATAAACAGGTCTATTGTCAGTAAATTAGTAAAAAAACTACAGTAAAAGATTTTTCCAAATCATGGCGCATAAAATCTACAGCAACTGAAGACAAATCTTATTTGTTCATGTTAGAGGTATATCCACATTTGATTAGTAGCAAAATTAGGAATTTTAGAAAACCTACAGTAAGGCGATTACAGCAGATGCTCAAAATATTGTCCATTCACAACAAGCTATGCGATTATTAAAACTTTGCAATACATTTTGCAACATACCTGACTGCTTAATTCTTCTTATCTCTGTGGTAATCCTATCTTTCAACTCCTGAATATAGGTAGGTTTTATTTTATAAACGATGTTTTTTAAGTGTTCCCATAGGAAATAGTCCAAATGATTCATGTCGGGAGATCCCGGGGGCCATTCGATAAAACCACGCCTTCCAATCCATCTTCTAGGAAACACATTACTTAGGTATTGTCTCAAACACGCACCTTCTTGTTGAAGCCAAATATTGTGTGGGATATTGTTATTGTGTGAAATTTTCAAATAATCAGATTTCTGTATTAAAATGTAATGAAAATACTTATTTGGAAATAACCGAGCCAATTCATGTTTCCTTCAATGAAAAAAAGACCAATTATTTTGTCGACTATCATTCAGTTCTTGTGTATATTGGGTGTGGGATTCACGCATAGGGAACATTACTTGAAAAATAATCAGTATTTCTCAAGAATTTCAAAAGGCAAAAAATATATAGGTTGATGAATTTGAAATTATTATTCCGAAAAAAGAAAAGCTCTGACAACAATGTAAATACTACCACAATATCGGCCACATCACAATATCCTTGCACACTAAAATCGTGAGTTCTGTTTCATAGAAAATTTTTTGACAATTCCAAAAACCAATCAAATTTCCTCATTTTATATCATATGAACAATCTCAGCCAATCATGTCAACATTACACTGAAAACAGACCATGGGCAATTTTCACGTTGGTTGCTATGGATACATATTGATTTATTCCGATTTTGAAGTTTCAAATATTTAATATTTCGAAATGTCACGATTTGGTTGTAATACTGAAACAAAAAATTTTCTATCCGAATAACCCTCGGTCATTGATAAATGCTCAACAATTTTATGACAACTTTCTCAAGCTTGTTGCTTGTAGGCAACAGACCTCCGCCTACGGCGTCGGTCTGTTTCCAAGCAACAAGCTTTCGAAATCTGTCATAAAATTTTTTCGAACAATTATCAATGTCCTTGGGTTATTACTACTGAAAATTTTTTGACAATTCCAAAAACCAATCAAATTTCCTCATTTTATATCATATGAACAATCTCAGCAAATCATGTCAACATTACACTGAAAACAGACCATGGGTAATTTTCACGTTACGTTACTATGGATACATATTGATTTATGCCGATTTTGAAGTTTCGAATATTTAATATTTCGAAATGTCACGATTTAGTTGTTATACTGAAACAAAAAAATTTTCTATCCGAATAACCCTCGGACATTGATAAATGCTCAAAAATTTTATGACAACTTTCTCAAGCTTGTTGCTTGTAGGCAACAGACCTCCGCCTACGGCGTCGGTCTGTTTCCAAGCAACAAGCTTTCGAAATCTGTCATATAATTTTTTCGAACAATTATCAATGTCCTTGGGTTATTACTACTGATAATTGAGGCATTCCGTACTTAAGACTCACTCTGTATATTTTCTGTATGCTCCTTGTTGTGTATTGATTATTGTTTTTTTAATTTTTTTGGGAAATCAAACCACAATCTTTTTTATAAAATAGATTGTGGTTTGAATTCCCAAAAAATTAACAAAAATAATCACTCTGTATAAACAGAATATGTATGATTCAGTAATTGTTACTTTTATACACATTATAATGTTTTTTAGTGCAATGATTGACGATCAGCCCTTGAAGTTTAGAGGAGAGGTATACCATGCTTATCATTTCAATTGTTCTGCATGTGGTGTGGAACTAGACAGTAGTGCTAGAGAGGTTTGTTTTTACTTATTTCAAGTTTTATAAAGGTACTATACATCGACTCTTTCAGGTCAGAAATCGTTCTGGTTTTGCTAAAAACGAAATGAATGAACTCTATTGTTTGAGATGTCATGATAAAATGGGTATACCTATTTGCGGTGCTTGTAGGAGACCTATTGAGGAACGTGTAGTTACGGCTCTTGGAAAACATTGGCATGTTGAGGTAAGGAGAAGTTATTTTAATTTACTCCATGGATCCTTACTTTGTGGTATGTACTCATATTATTATTTTTTAATGAAACTAACTGTTTCTAAAGAATTCCACATTAATGAAGTTATTTAATTTGTTGAAAAATTTTTGGTGAAATTAATTCGCTATTGATGATAAAATAGCAGTAATTCACATATTTCCACTTCCGTCTTTCCCAAAGTATGTATCCACACTGTATAAACATAAGCTTTTATTTAGAAAGTCCGAAACGAAGGCTCCTATTACAAAAATGTATTTGAACTCCTATATTATATTTTTATCATATTGATAGCTGAAGAGCTTATTATAAATTCAAAAACGGGTATGAAACACTTTAGGATGATTCAAAGAATTGAACAGAATTGTGAGCACTTCTTCATGTAAATAGCAACTTTCGCTAGATTCTTCCTGTTTAGTGATCCGCAGGTAGCGAGGACAATAGAACCCTAATATAATTACCATTCAAATATATTTAGAAGTGATAAATTTGCCGTGGCAGTGCAGTGTAGTTGGGTAAGAATAAGATCCTAAATTATTCAAGTATCTATTATATACATTTTCAAAATAAAGCATTAAATGAAAATGACTTCTTTTTATATTAGAAAGTACCATTCTCGTGGTCTCTGCTCATTAGATCAAGTAAGTTGTCATACAATCAAGGCGCAAGATGCAATTGGGCGGAGCCTAGAAGAATACTATTTTCTAGTATAA
Source organism: Galerucella tenella (assembly GCA_910591685.1). Lineage (NCBI taxonomy): Eukaryota > Metazoa > Arthropoda > Insecta > Coleoptera > Chrysomelidae > Galerucella > Galerucella tenella. Next base: position 8,309 of record CAJUYH010000351.1, on the reverse strand, counting down.
GTAGCTGGTATTTTATGTTCAGGTTTTAGGTTCCCTCGCTTAAATATCCTATTTATTCGCTTTTGCAGACTTGCAGAGATACAATTGATTCATTTTATCCTGTCTAAATTCCAATATCAGCCTTTGGTTTATTGCGGTTTTAGGGTTTCTTACCTGAAATCGTGCTATAATTTTGAACTCATCTACTGGTTCCCGAATTTTTGGTAATTAGCAGTTCCTGGTCACTTTTTATAGATATAGTTTCCTTCAAGGTTAACTTCGGGATATTATTGTTAAATATAAATTGAACACAATCTGAAGTTTATTGAATGATTGTGAATCGATATCAAGGATTGTGCGCAGGGCCGGACTTAAACATCTAGGCGAGTCATGTATTTGACGCCCCGGGAGAGTCAGGTATTTAACGCCCCGGGCAAGTCATGTATTTGGCTTACTTATAAAGGTGAAAGTTTGTGAGGATGTATGGATGGAAAGAATGAATTTTGGCAAGGATTTTTTTTTTTAGTTTGTTCTTTAATTCACGAGTATGTATACTGATTCATATCAAAGCGAGTCGTCCAATACGCAGCCGATTTAGAATAGATCACGCGTGGTGTTTGCTTACATGCGGTTTTTCTTGGGATCGTACAGACTATAGCATCAGAATCGCCGGCAACAGTGACCTGCATACGGCGTCATTCTCCCCATCTCGGCGTGTTTTCGGTTAGTCTGTTTAATTACTAAAGGGTGCAACTGTTTTTGATTACAATAATTTGTTAAACAGTTATAATTTTAATTTCATATTTTTACAGCATTTTGCTTGTGCTAAGTGTGAAAAGCCGTTCTTTGGCCATCGTCATTATGAGAAGAAAGGTTTGGCGTATTGCGAAACACATTATCACCAATTATTTGGAAATCTCTGTTTCGTTTGTAATCAAGTCATTGCTGGAGATGGTAAGTAATCTTTATTGAATTCATGTTTCGACCCTTACTTTACTTACTTATATTTTTATTTAAAATGAAACAATTATCAATTTAGAGTATTCATATATTTTTTATTATTAAAGTGTAGTGAGACATTTGACATCCAGTCGTTAATAGTATCTAAAAATCTTGAAAATGTCTTTCCCAAGTAATCTAACTCAACAGTTAATCTATAATCGATAAAATCAATCTTACTGTTTATTTTTATCTAGTTTAATTTGGAACTTGTCAACTGGTTTATTTTAAATATACTTATGCATATTATTAATATACTTTTGTGTCCTTATTTACAATGATCTATAAACTTGTGTTACCTATTTTTCCATTGTAATGGCCTTATTATTATTATTTTGTTCATTTTATGTATAGGTAGTCCGTCTAGATAGTATCCGGAGTTTATTATGTCTCCTAATTTTAAAATATTTCTTAAGACGAAAGTAATGCGTCAAGTAGAATGTGCTAATATTAGGCCATGGCCAAAATTACATGACAATACCATCTGCCACATATTGAAATTGCCCAGCTATCGACTCCGTATGATTTTTTTTGTAGTATTGATATCCTCATGCATCCTAATATTATATTTGTGACCTATCGTATACTAATATTTAATTCCCATTATTTCTTCCATTCAAAACTAACTATTGTAGTCTACTATACACACTGATCGATATGTAAAATATGGAGCAACAAGCTTTTCTCGTTGTGGACAGAATTTATGAAGTATACTTAGATATCTTGTAAAACGCAATTGATCCAATATCGGTTAGATGTGGAAAAGTTTTGAATTTTGACAGAATATTAGATGGTTCAAAGAAGTTGATGATTTTATATACCTCCATGTTGCGGTAGATCGTATTGTAGTGCTTGTATCAAAAGAAGGTATGAGGTAGAAAAGAAGGTATGAGGTAGAAAAGTAGGTCACTTCATAATGCCCACTATATTTAAAACCAAGAACAGAATTACCGGTACTACTCCAATTTCTTAAAGACATATCAACAAATTTGAACCACCTATTGACGTATTGTGTATGTTATCCTAGTTGATGCAGGAATTTATGTTTTTGAATAATCAAAAAAAATGTTTCCTGACGAAACGTCTTTATCAATATTTCATGTAGTAGATTTGGTTTTATTCGTTGTTTTTTAAATTTAAATAATTTTTGTTTCTATTTTAGTGTTTACGGCTATGAACAAAGCATGGTGTGTTCACCATTTCGCTTGTTCCGTTTGTGACCAGAAAATGAATCAAAAAACGAAGTTTTACGAGTACGATTTGAAACCTGTTTGTAAGAGATGCTATGAAAAATTCCCTAACGAACTGCGCAAACGTTTGAGGCGACAACACGAGGCTACTCCAAGGAAACCAGGTACCCCTGTACCACCTTAAAAGTAAAACATTCAGCATATTCGACATGATTTGAATTTATTAGTAATTTTAATTAAGTGGTGTAAAATAACATAAAGTATGACTCATTAATTTGCTAAAATAACTGCTATAAATATATTGAAAAAAACAAAAATTTTCTTGGATAAAGATTTAAGTTAACTCTTCTAAACGTACTAAATATATTTATAAGTCAATGTTTAGATCTTGAACAGCTCTAGAGAAAGTAATGAAACCATGGATTTCCACTTGGAATACAGTTGCGAGCTTCCCCAAAGATGCTGCCTAATAAATATTCCTTTTCTATTACAAATTTGTTGTTAGCTCTTTTATATTTTAAATAATAATTTTGCTAAGTGATTTTAATGCCTTGAATATTTCAGTGGAAAAAGTCAGTTACTTTTTCAATGGAACTTAAAAAAAAAAGAAATTGAAAAATCAAATTATTTGATTGTGAAAGTGAAACTGGATTGTTTATATATTTATGTAAAACGACTAGTGTCTGGCCTAGGTGAGATTTTTTAGTGGTAATTACCCTAAATATTATCAGTCAATTCTTATCCTTGAACCCGCCAATACTTTTTTAAGTGGATAAATATCCCAACAACTGTTAACAGATTATTTACAGAGTGACCCAAAAGTCTGGAAACGGCCAATTATCTCGTAAATTGCTGTTACTAATTGTAAAATATTTGGGGTACATCTATTTTGGGATACGTAGATTCCAGATTTAATATTTGCAATATCGCCAGATTTGCTGTTTCTTTTATATTATTAGTAACTTTGGTTTTTCAAATTCATCACCCTGTATATTCAGTCATTATTGGAATCTCCCATTCAATACGAGTTCAACCACATGTAATACTTACGATTTTATTTAAAATAGAAGGTCTTGAATACATGAAACAGTGCAAAATATGTAGATTTGAAGAAATTTAAATGTTTAAATGTAGAATGCTATGATTTTGTTAATTAGGCCATTATTTATTGAAGGAAATTTAACGTCAAATAAATATGAGCTTCTACTTGATGAATGAAATTGTACCTACACTGAGAAACTTGTTTAGAGCCAATTTTAATCAAATATGATTTCAGCAAGCTGGAGCTTAATGGCCTCCACGTCCACCGGATTATTTTTATTGGGGATACTTGAAAAATTCAATTTACAAATAGGCGTTGCCAGACTTATGTTTTATGTATTTTAGACCTTCCAAACTACATAAAATCATAAGTTGGAAAATAAGTCGTTTGTTACAAAGAAACAACCAGTGATACTGGATACTAGTTTGTAAGAATTCTTTTTATCTTATTTATTAACTTTTATGAAATAAGTTTATTGCTGCCATATTATAATAGTAGTACATTAGTGAATTAAAAATGTTTTATATTTGTTCTTTATTTTCCAGGTCAATTAATGAATGTAAATTATTAACAGGAAATAAGAAATTGTTATAGTTTAAGATCAACATCTTTTAATCCGTTGTTATTGTAAAATTTGATTACCACTACCTGGGATTCCGTTACTAATCTTAGGAGATCTCGTGAGATTGTTTTAAAATACGGATATTGTAGATATCTAATTTCAGAATATACATAGGCTTCAGGCAAGACCAGAGTGTATTTTGGCTGACAACTATCACTATTTCACCAAACAAAATCAGCTTCTTAAGTTCTTAGTTCCTTTCATAAATGATGATGCCGGTCTTAGGGCGAGAGAGAGACCCGTCAAACCTGATTCGGAACGCGAAGGGGCAAGCTAAAAGCATATGTTCATTATCTTCCAGACAAAGCACGTCGGATCTTCCGGCAGTATATGAAGATTCAGAGGATAGTGACCTGATAGAAGGCACGTTAGACTAAGGAGATACTGCTTATTATAGTCGAACACTTGATTGGTATCATTCTTCGAATTATGTTTATATTGACTTTATTCTTATAATGATTGTCAATAACAATAACTTGACGGAATTAATTCCTCATGTTACTATTTTTTCATCCCCTTTCCTTATCTGTTAGGTAAAAATTTGACGGAGTCCCCACCATCCTGATGATTTTTTACAATTTAAAAAGTTAACAATATAGCCAAATTAAAAATCCTGGTAATGTTGAAAACGACTTTTCGGATTTTGATAGTGGACTTCATGTATTCAAACGTAATATTATTTTTTAATTGTATTTAAAACAATTAAATGTTAAAACAACATATTACAGGCTTCGCAAATAATTATGATTCGTATAGCCCCTCTGTGAGTGGAAGAGAGGAAGCTATAGAATAACAAAGAGACAATGTCTAGAAAAGTGGGCGTTTCGTGGGGGAGTATGCTGTTCTCTTTTACACATATATAATTTAATTTATAGTGCTCACTATTGCTCCTATATGAGATTCTATATATGGAAGATAAATATCTGCCGAATCTGTATAACCATATTTAGAAATTAGCATTAACAAAAAGATGATTCTTCATAATAATTTATTGGTAAATATGATAATCCATAGGGCGAATTCTATCAATCACCTAAACTCGGTTTAATGATGACTGATGTTTAGACTGATGTAATTGTTGATAATAAATACAGCAATCAGCCACAGTCTAAACATCCGTTATCATTAAACCGAGTTTAAGTGTTTGATACAACTCGCCCTTACTGTCTGAATAAACTTGACAAAAAAATGAAAGCTTATTCTAACAATGCCAGACTTGATTTTGTTGGTGTGTACATTTATTATTTATTGAATAATTTTTAATATGCATATGCACCCTAAGACATAGTTCCCTGTCTAATCCTTTTTTTAGTTACATTATAATCAGTCTCATAAGCTTGAGACTGAAAGAATTGTGTATAGTACAATCATTAAGTTTAGGTTTTGTTTTAAAATTATATAAAGAGTGTTTTGTAGAGGGCTTTATTCGATTTTAGTGGTAATTAGGTCAGCAGTGCACCTCTAAAATAATTCACAGAAAATAGAGGTAATCGACCACGCCAGGATGGAACCTTTTGCATTCATCATTCATTGAGCTACTGCAAACAAAAAAATCTCAGTCACTTTTTTGTGTCAGTAATTTGTTATCAATAAATAAATTGTAAAATCGCAAAAAGATTACAAATAGATAAACACTTATTATATATTTTTTCGAAAAACCATAATTTAAAAAAATGTTATTCTAGGCTTCTACCAAAGCTTTTTGCGGGTGGCACCTCTTCGTGGTCGGTTATCTTGATTTTCTATGTGCTATTCTAGAGATGCGCCGCTGTCCTAAATGTTTAACCAGTTTGCACATATTAATTTATGTTTTCAATAACTATGCATTATGTAAATATATGAACTATAAATATTAATTAGTGCTTCCCCAAGAACATATTATATCAAGCTATATGCTTTAATCTCTTGAAAATATTTTCGAGTAATATAAAATTAGGACTCATTACCCAGCGAAACTACATTCTGAAAAACATAGGGCAAGTCCATGTGACGTCACAAATTATTTTGGCGGTTGCGTTGGGAATAAGCAAAGCATTCTTTCCACGTCACACGCGGTTCTTAATAGTTATTTTTTTATTGTTGCGTCTATTTGGTTTTCATTTAGTACTTTTTTCAACGTTGCTTTGATTTTCTTTCATTTTATAATAGTGCCAACGTGATTTGTGGTCTCAACCAAAACTAAACTTGTATATTCTATACTGCTGCCCAGAAGTGATCTTCTAGCTGCTTTTCGACATCGCTACATAGAGAAACGATCCTTACTCCAATGACATTTCTTAAGCTGTGGCATTGGTACTTTGATTCTGGTTTGGAACCCGTCTATATTTTCTTTTTCTGATAGTTTGTACGATATTTTCGATATATTTTTGTACATTCTCTGAAATAATTTGTGTACTTTAAAAAATTGATATTTTATTAGTACCTTTGACTATAGAAACCTTATTATGTTTGGTTCGGTTTGACTTCCTATATAGAGTATACGTAAAAAACATAAAACAGTTTAAAGCATAAATATTTGTAAGTTCTCTCATCGCGAGTTTCTGCTTTAAGAGACGACAATTTGGGAACCAATATTTCTTATTTATTGAAATAAAAATAATTACTTATAAAATATTTAAGAGGACTTTTTAAAAACGTTCAAATTGATTACATGTTGAATTTTAAACTCGAATAACTATTACAGGAGTGAACTTATGAAGTAGCCCCGAGAGGCATTTTTTTAGATTTTTTAGAGCGTTGAATTTCCTTTGAAAATATGTATCGCTTATCCCGATAGGTTAATTAAAAAATGGGCTATAAAATTCCAAAGATAAAAAAAATTCACAAGTCATTTGAACGTAAAATAGAAATCCACGATGACCGTAACATGCACAAGCGCGAACACGCACCAAAATAAATAGTGTTAATTATTGTAGTGAGATCGTGTGCCTTCTAAATATATTGTAGCTTACTAGTTTCCTAATAAGTATAATATCTGATGTCTTGCATGTCATTTATTATGACAATTTAATAAAAGTTCATGATATTTTTTTCTGCTACCATGATTTAATTTTATCATTAGATATGCAGGAACTATTTTAAAGATATCCATTATGATACCGATTTTTCATTAAATTTCAATTTTATATCGGAATGCCACATTCCAATATTCTGTCAATATCCTAAAATCTTGAATTAATTAAATAAGTTCAGTTGTCTGAAGTTTACTCGTTTTTAAAATGCATATCAAATGATAAAATTGAAATAAAGTTACAGAAAAAATAGTGTATGCAACTAGCATTTAATGACATTACACTCGCCTGCGACTTTTGTCCTAATATTCATACGCGTGTCGTGACGGCCTTATTATTAAATGCAAATTGCTAGTGTATAATTCGATAAATAAAAAATGACAGTGCCAGTGGAATAATATAAATTCACCGTGACTTTGCCAATTAGACACTAGCGCTCATGGTGGGGAAAACTAGCATCTACTGTTTGAGATAAATTAAATATTTTCTACTAGTTACTATACGAAATATGGAGACATTATAAAACTTTGATATTAAAATGGAACAGTTAAACAAAAAAAATTATAAAACAATTGTTGGAAATAAGTTTTTTATTTTGTCCATGAAAATACTCCACTGGCATCGCTAGTTTCGCAAACTTGTTCATTTACAAAATAAAACATTACTTATATCATGAGATATTATTGTAGATGGGGAGTTTGTTTATCAAAACAATTTTTAATTTGACAACATCTATTTATGTATTGGTCTGTTTCACTAACTATGGTGTTTTTTAAAATTTTACATTTTGTATGATACTAGTACATAGAAAATAATATATTAACAGTACTTAAATTAAATTGATCGAGTTATATTTTGGTGAAACAATTGTATCAAATAATTTAGTATATCTAAAATGTGCCTAAAATTTTGACATATGAATAATTATGATCGATTTGTGGAAATTGCTTGTTTAATATTCTTATAATTATTACTTTGAATGTTCTTCCATGTATAACCCTTTCGCCCCCAATTTTTTTTCTGAAACTAAATTAAATATATTATATATAACAAGAAGCCAACATTTCACAAAAACTTGTAATTGTTGTAAGCACACTTTATTTTTACAAGGAAGAATTTTAGGTCATGCTGTTTATATAAAAGGAGTGTTTAAAAACTACCGATTCGTAATATTTAAATGTAAAAATGGGACTGTTGGGGTCCCGAGATAATTTTTGAAAACGTGGTAGAACGTATCGTCCCAATAGGGGCGAAAGGGATAATCTTGAATTTAATATAATACATTTTTTGGTGCTTATTTTATAAAAACAATTCAACTTATTTTTATAGAATTTTAAATAATAAACAACTTAATATTGCTTTAATTAGAGTTTAATTTCTACCTTGTGTGAAGGGGCATGGTATTCTGCTGGATATTCGACAACTTGTTTGAGAGTAGGTAAAGGTATTGCTGGAAATTATTCCAA
>CAJUYH010000350.1:142050-185421 GCA_910591685.1 Galerucella tenella | reverse complement strand
TATATATATATATATATATATATATATATATATATATGTATATACACATATATACCAGAGGGAAAAAGAAAATAAAGGGGACGCAAAAGTATAGCAGTAGGTGAAGAGAAGACTCTTACTACTTCTTCGCATCTCTTCTCTCCACCCATCCCATTAGTGTTATCCTCGTAAAATCCACGAAGAGTATAAGATCCAAAAGGGTCTTGTGAAATCAGCGGGTTGGTTAAAGCAAGCAGGAAGTGGCCGTTACCACTCACGTTTTTGTATGCTTCACGTATAACCACCACACTCGTGGCTCGTTTGCTCAACCAACCCCACTGGCGCTGCCTGCCGCGGCCACTCGCCCAAAACTTCAGAATCTATCTTCCACATTCGCGTCCTTCCTGTTGGATACAGCCATTTGCAAAAGGTATATGAGAAAACTTTTTTTCTTCTTTCTTCTTCTTTTTTTTTTTTCTCGGTAAGAGGATATAGAATATAAATATATATATATATATGCACCATCGCAATGATTCCCGTCTGATATGAAAGAGAAATAAACATCTGTCAACATCCGCATCTTCCGTTTTTTCATTCTTTCTTTGTGCATATTTTTGTCCATCTATTCCAGGCGCATTCTCAACTTATATACACTACTTCAAATCCTCCAGAGACTTCTCCAAATTCTCGTTAAAAAGTTTGAGTGGATTCCCCGCAGAGTCGACAAGTGGGTCCTGTCAAGTTCAAATAATCAAACGAATATCATTTTATATATTTTCCAACTTGAATATTGAAGATAAGTAACTGAAACTATAAATAAATAAATAAATATATGAATAAAACTCTATACTGTAAATATCAACGTTAACGGTGAAATAATTTTTATTACAAATTGCATTCTGCTATAATGTTGCAGTTGTTGTACTGTTATTATTCATTATTTTTTGTTCATTTAATTTATCTGCCGATTCTCGCTTGCGGTTATATTCCTCTCGTGTGATTCCAAGCGGTGTCTTTGAACCAATGCGCCCCATCTTTATTCTCTCTCTTTTGGAAGACACGAAGAGAAGAGAGGCATTTGGGACAAGCAAGATCGGCAACGTAGATTAATGTATTTATTAAACGCAAGGCCAAGAGCGGGAATCCTTTTGGCGTGTCCGCGCACACTGATCTTTAGTGAGATGATCAACGTCCGAGTATTCGTCGAGAATGAAAGCGAGAGGGATAGACAAAGAGAAAACGAGAGCGGGTGGAAGAGAGAATGAATCAAAGTAAGAAGATACAAACACCAGAGCCTTTTGGTAATACGATCGTGCGCGCGAAAGCTATACTAATTTGTAATGCTACACCTTTAATTATTATTGGATGATAGTACTCGATTGGAATCGACAAATTTATTTCAGCCGTTGTAATAAAATTAAATGCAATAATTCTGTTCAAATTAATTGAACGTATGAATGCGACTATATTGAAACGAACCAAAGAACAATAAATAAAAAAGCAAAAATAAAGAAAGAAAAAAGCAAATGAAAATAAAGTGAACAATAAAACTGTTATATCTGCGCACAGACAACATCGTGTGACTGACAAGATGTCTCTGTCTCCGTCCATTTGAATTTCGTTCCATCCTTCAGTCAATTGTCGAGTCATTTTTATTTCGTTGTTTACGATAGTTTTTTCTACACATTTTTTTTTTCTTTTTTTTTTTTTTTTTTTATTTCTTACTCACTTCGTGCACTTCGCCTGCACTCAGTGCAAGCCACAAACTCAATATATACTGTATATAGTTGCTTATTTAATGCCGACCATCAAAGAACAATGATGTCGTACTTTGTCAAGACTGGGGGTCGTCTCTTATTCTTCTACATGTCCCTCCCTGCCCCTCGCTCATGCTTCTTACTTAATTGAGTCGAATCTTGGAAGACGCGCTCGTGAATTTTTTTGTTGTATGCGTCCCTCGCTGCACGTTATATATATATATATATATATATATACGTACACGTATGGATGTATATGTATGAACAATACACAAGAGAAGATGTGGATTGATTCAAACGATGAGGATGCAAGAGACGTCGAACGCTGTGGGAGATCAACTTCGTCTCTCGGTGAATAAGTTTTCGTCTCCATCGCATAATAATATACATCACAATAAATCAGTCGAGTTTATTTACATGCTACGACAAGTGTTTCTTTTTATTGATGACAATGGCGCATTCATATATAGATACATAAGAATCGAAAAAAAATAATAATAATAAATAAATGAATGAAGTGAAATGACAGAAGTGGAAAAAATAAAATAAAATAAAATCTTGTATATCAACTATTGCAATATTAATTGCAATAAAAATAAAAAAAAATGTAAGAGTATATAAATGAGATTTCATTAGAATTTTATATATTTATCATATTTTTTCATTCAATGTGACAAAGATAAAAAAATATATATATATATAGATATGGAATTATAATGCATGACGATACATTCATGTTGATATAGGTATATAATAATAGATATATATTAATTCAATCAACATAAACTTGAATATTTATATCTCAATTAATCATTTGTAAAATAAACAAGGTGTCATTGGCGAGAATTCATTGGTATCTCTTTCAAGTGGAGAATGATACGCACATGTATATATATATATATATGATCCTTTTTAATGCTGCTTTGAGCACGAGAAAGAGACAGCGAAGAGGTTTATATTGGTGGTGTCCCGCAGTTCTCTTCGACGTCCATCCGTTTCGTTCAGTATCTCTCGCTTCCTCCATCTCATTTTTACTCATTTATTTCATCCGATTATTTCTCTCTTTATCGTTCACGTTGCATGAGCACTAGCCAAAACCCAATGCGCGCTCTGCCAGTGGCCGTCAGAGATTTGTGGTCGTTGGCTGATATATCGCGGCAGTTGTCTCGGGATTTAGCTCGCCCGCTGCGTTTGTACGAAAAGAGAGGAAAGACCCACGACAGAATACCAACTCTGATGCCAATGACTGCGTCACGAGTTCCACCATCATCAAGGAGAAAGACTTTTCGATGGTCGTGTGTATGTGTGTTCCACACCTCACTCATTATCAAGAGCGCGTGTCTTTTGCAAATCCTATCTTCATCCCAACACATGACACACAATACAAAGGAACTCGTTCCCCTTACTTTTTATTTTCTTTACCTATGTGCTATTACGTTTATTAAATTATTTAGCTACTATTATCTTACAATTGGTACATAAAAGCAAGGTAAAGGTAAGTAACATTGGAAATATTGATATGTTGATAAAAGGGGAAAAAGGAAAATTTATAAATTATTCTATTTGTTTTGAGTGGAAAACAATTATTTGTCGATGAGTGATAACAATTAGGGGTTTTACTAAATTCACTTGGTAAATATAGATATATACATATTGTTTCATTTTCTCCAGCTCATAGCGGCGCACGCGGCAATAGACTACACGTGTGTGCTTCTGTGTTTGCGTGTGTGTGTATGTGTGCCCCGCCCAATGGACCGACGATTATCGCGATTGCACGTTATCACGCGCGCCGCACAATGCCCAAGCTAACGGAGTTTATATTCGTTCGGCAACTATAGGGATATATTATATTGTATGGAGCACACGTTTTGCGGATGGTACTTTACAGAGAGAAAATACCATAAAATCCAAGTATACATCGTTGAAAATTGCTTTTCTTCGTTGGCATGGGAAATCGTGTAATCCCAAATCCATGATGAAGAGAAGAGATTTGAAGTGTGAAATCGTTGGAGTTTGTATTATCTCCTGTCTTTATATATATATATATATATATATATATATATATATATATGTGTGCGTGCGTGTTTGTATAGATATCTGATGAAATAAAATGTCAATTTACAAATATTTATGATTATTATCTAATAAAACTTTACCTTGCTCGTTTAGTTTACATCATATAAGAAATGAAGAAATTCAGTGTTTTTTCTATTTTATTCCTTCATTCATTTTTGTTTGCAATTCCCCCCTCCCAGCATTGTGTGTTGATATAAAAAAAATTTTTTTCTATTATTTATATGGTAAAATATATGGATATAATGAATTTTATCACCGTAATTTAATGCCGAGCACGTGGCACAAATATATATGTGCACATATATACACATACGTGCATCTTCTAAATTCCCGAGTGTATTTTATTCAAAAATGAAGAAAAAAAAGAAAACGACAGAAAGGACTAACATGGTGGCCGGTGTGTTCTTATATGCAAAACCCAACAGATCACAGCTTCTGCGTGCTCGCAATATATATATTTTTTTGTTTTTTTTTCTTCATGTAACGGCGACATTATGCGACATCTGGCAAGATCCTGTGTATTCTCTTTCTCTCTCACCCGAAGCTCGTTCACTCTCCCTTTGACTCAGGCTTATATACCTCTATAACGGGGGTCGAGGTAAAAGAAGACATTTGCATAAAGTATGAGTACATATCAGCAATTTGAAAGTTTCAACAATTTATTGCCATTTGAATATATTTCATTTCGTGCACTCTCATATACGGTATAAATTGATTTCTCCATATTTATATATCAATCCTGGGCCATATAAAATATCATATAATTTTTCTGTCTTGAAGAACGTGTTATATATATAGGGATATGTGTTTTGGATGGTTATAAAAATTAATTATTTCGACAAAAACGTGATATTCATTAACGAACTCAATTATGTCCAATTTTTTGCGCATGACAACCAACTTTTTTGACACCATAAAGTATTCATTTTGTTATCCGTTCGTTTTAAATTCCATCATGAGTGATTGTTACACGCATGATGTCCGCAGATTATCATCCTCGTATGGTTTCAACCTCCAAATGAAATAAATCCAAGAGTAAGCGCACTTTATTGATCATTCTTTTGTTTCAAATTGACCATTATTAACTGGGATAAAATTTTTCGGTGCGCTTTATATCATAAAAATCCAATTCTGAGTATGAATATGTATGTATATATATATATATATATATATGTGGTGAGTTAATCACTCTCTGACCATGTGGATTCGTACAAACATATATACACGTATATTTATACGTTCATTCGTTGGCGCAGAATTTTTTTTCACAGTCAAATATCTCATATTCTACCAAACAACATTTTCAAGTTTTAATATATACATACATTCTTTTCATCTACTTCAAAATTTCTCCAGCGAACTGATTATTATAAGCTGCAGTGCTGTATGATGAAGTTGCATTCAACCAAGAGCAATATTAAATATTTACATCGTTGCGTATCTCATATATGATTTGTAAGTTACATTTTAATGAATCACCTTTCATTCAGAAATGAAATGCAAATTTTTTATCACCAGAATTCCGTGTTCTAATTCTTTTTTTTTTCTTTTTTTCCATGAATTAAAATTATTACGACTGCCCAAGTTGACTGAATAAACGAAAGATAAAAAAAAATATAAAGAAATGAAGAAAATAAAACGAATAAATGGAAATTCGAGTGAATTTCTCATTGAAAAGAAGATTTTTTTCTTATTAATTTTTTTTTACTTTTTTTTTTGTACCCCGGTAAAATAGTGGCGAGTCGCGGTCGTCCAAGAAAGAAAATTAAAATGGAAACTCATGCCGGAAGTATATGGCGACCAGGGTGAATATAAAATTAAAAAAAAAACTCGAGCGTACAATGACGCGGGAGTGAAAGAAAAAAAGCCGAAAGGAAGGATGAAGGTGGATGAAAGAAAGAAAGAGAGAGAAAGAGAGAGATAGAGTGAAAAAGTGAAAGAGTGAAAGAAGGAGAGGATCGAGGAGGCTTCATAGTGATTTACAGCACCGAGTGCATTGCGTCTAGTATGGGGATTTGAGGGCGTTGACGCAGTGATACAGATAGCCGACGGAAGCGACGGAAACTAAACAGTGGTAGACGGAAATGATGCTGGCCACCAGCGGGCACTTCCGTCGTGGGTAAAGCGTACGGGCGACGGGGACAATTCTGTTGTGGAATCTACGTATATATATATATATATATAAAGCTAATGGTGTGCGAGGGGAACGCGCGTTGCGAGTGCGGTCGTGTTTGCGTGAATAACTCGGTCATACAATCATGCTACCGATTCGCATTCGTGCGGAAATCATCGGCACGAGACGAGATGAATTTTGCATAAAAAAATATATATATATATATATTTATGGAATTTTATGTGAATTGTCATCATATATTTTTCGGCAAAGCGTAGAATAAATATAAACAAAATCCGCTCTTTATTCATTTTTTTTTGTTTTGTTCGGGTAAAAGAATAATGTTGGAATTATTATTATTTTTCTACGCCATAAAACAGATTATAGATCACCCATATTGATTAGTCTGCATTTATATATAGGTATATATATACAGCGGGTGTCAATACGATTTTTACGTTGAAATATTTTTTAGTGATGGTATATATGAGAGATTATTGGTTGCATACGATGAGAGCCATTGCTCCATGCTGTTAAGCGAGAGTTGAAAATAAAAATTTTGTTGTGTGGGGTAAATCAGTTGATGGTGGCAGTGAGTTATATATATACGGCACAGAAATATAGGGTGAAAGTGCTGGTGCTGGAGGACAGAGATGGGAAATATGTGAGAAGTATATGTGAGTATGAAAGAGGAGCAAAGCTTTCGCGTGCATACGATAAATCTCCATAAATATGTATGAACGTCTCCTGCGCGCCCTATCCACCCTTTCTACTCCTCTCACCACTCTCTTTCTCTCTACGGTTCACTTCCTCGCCTATTCAGTCTTTTACTTTTTCTTTCTCGTTCCTTTCGCAAAGCTTTTTTATTCCATTTATTTTGTCCGTGCGTGCGCGATACTGATCACTCTGTTTCATTTGCCCCCTTTGCTTTCGCTCACAGCTGGTTCTTGCAACGACGGACGCGGCCTGTGTGCAACCAGGCGCATCCTCACAGTACATTGATAAGAAAAAGACACCGTGGAACGATGGATTGAGAGAGAAAGAGACAAATTTTTTTTTTTGTATGGAAAAAGAGGAAGAGAGTACGAGAACGGGCATTGCAACACCCGTGACTTCCTACGCCGTTGATATTGCACTATCGAAGATAATTTATTACAAATTTTATTTTCGTCTCCGTAATACCACATTTACATTATATATATATTGGTTTTCGTATTTGCATGTACATAAAGATGTAGTATATGACTCAACTTTTCGTCATGCCACTGAAATTGTGGGAATCATTTCCAATTTAATTAAAAAAAATAAATAAAACCAAATGAATAATCTGAAAAATTTCATTAAATTGATAGAATAAATTGTTTTATTCTTGCTGCCATGTTCTATATTTTGCTTTTGGATTATTTGAAAAAGAGGTGCGCAATGTTTCATCATTTGAATTGATATAAATTGACTAAACAGAGTATTCGAAAAGCGTGATTTCGTTTTGTTTCGTTTTTTGTTCTTGTTTTTTATTTTTTCAGTTTGTAATAAACGTTCGGTGGATTAATCGTTTTCGTGCATAGATAAAATATACGACGTGATATATCCCTGTGTAGGCCACTCATATATATCGATATTCTCTATGTATACACTGGAGCACACATACACACACACACACACACATGCACTTGCGTATATTCAGGATGAATTTTGTTCAAAATTGAACATCCATTATATATGAGATATTTTCAATGAATCAGAATTTTGTGCATATATTAAATTCAATACACGTATAAACAATTTGTGGTAAACATTCACTCACCAAACATATTGCGTAATTTTACGCACTCGTTATGAAGAAAAAAATATTGACATATAGTCTATACTACGATACAATAGTGTATTGTATTATCATAGTTTTATATATATATATACATATTATAATATTTCCTTTCGAAATATTCCATTCACTGCACGTAATGTAAATCGGAAATTGCAATACCTCATTTACTCTATTTTCAATTGCTATCAATGAAAAAAAAAAAAAAATTCACAGCCAACACAACACAAATTTACCTACCCGCGAGTAAATCTGATAATATAATTTGTTATATATTATTTTTTCCACGCAATAATAGAATACATACTAAGAAAAAATTGCGCTATGAGTCAAAATATAAATGATTATTTGCACATGTGTGAATTCAAATAATATTATTGCAATGAAATGAATTGGATCAATGCAGCTTTTTGATATCGAAATGAAACAAGTAAATAAAGTAATAAATGCTGTTGTTTTAATGTTCTCTCATAAAAATAAATAGTGAGCACCCATGGTAAAAACAAAAAAAGCACATCATCAAACGAGTAAATTATCCTTGACACAATCAATACCTGTTATTAAAATAATCGATTGTATAGCACGTTCACTATTAAAATAATAGCCAATAAATAAATGATATCCAATAAATATTATATCTAAATTCAAATTTATAAACATTCAACGGCAATATCTATTGCTACAAAATTACAATTCTTCTTTTTCATTATTCCCTATATTTCCATTTCCTCAATAACATTATATCCCACAAAAGCTATTCATCGTGTGGCTGCTTTCCCTTTTTCCTTCGCTCCATCTCTCTTTCACTCTCTCCATATATACGTACATATATATATATATATATATATATATATATATTGGTGAAAGATTGTTTGTGAAAGTGCGGGCGGTCGCAATTTCCATTCGGCATTCAATTAGTCAGGACTCAGGAGGGCTCGAGACAGAAAGCGCGAGCGTGAGCGCGCGCCCGCGGAAGGTCGTTCATCGTACTCAAACACGGCGAGCGCACGTCGACGATGGTTGGATTTGAAAAACCATTTACGCTCCCTGCCCAGTCTGTAACATATATATATATATATATGGGTATGTGTATACAGTCCCTATACACTCCTTCACATCCCCTCGTCGTCATCAAACTACTACTACAACTGCTATTATTATATGTACCTATATTTATATACGTGCATAGATATACACATACACATATACATGGATATAGCTGGCCGATGCACTTTGCGCGCGCACACAGTCGGGGCGTATGATTAATCGTGTTGCATAAGCGACGGCTTTTACGATTTATCGCTTGCAATTTGTCGTCGTCGCTCGACGTCTATATATATATACGTCAACGAATTGAGCGCGAGAAAGAATGCCCAAAGTATACAGAATACATAATATATATGTATGCAGTTTTTAAAATGCTTGTACTCTACTCCCTTCTGGGTTTTCACAGTGTCTACATTTTATTTGTTCGAGAAAAAAAAAAAAGGAAGACAGGAAAAAAAAATGGAGAAACGGTAAAATATTACTTTAAAATAAACTCGAAATTCAATTGAGTTTGAAGTAAGTTCCTGAATAATATTCGATGATAATACGAATAGAGCGCGGGTGTAGGAACGAATGAAACTAAATAAATTATAATACTTTGATCAAATTAAATCAAGATAAAACTTCAAATATATGTATATGTAATTCACTGTATGTAGGTGTTGTAAAAAGAGACATTTATATATATTAACCACCACAAAATGATCCGTTGTAATGAATTTATATACTACATTAATACATCCATATGAGAGTATAAGTATTACATAGAAGATTGTGAGAGAGTGCGGGCGATATAGAATCCGTGTCGTCTTACCTCGACCATTAATATCGCCGTTGGCGGTAGAATATGGTGTATGTGCGCGCGTATATATACATATAATTTAGTTTGACTGTGCAACTTGAACGAGAGCGTTATATATACAGTAATAATGTGTCCTGTGTAGTGGTTTTCTAGGGTGGAGTCTGGTTGAAGTTAGGTCAACATTGCGGCGAAATATAACTGGAATATGAGCGAGAAAGCGTGATGGTGAGATAGATATAGGACGTGGCAGGAAGGTAATAAAGGCCAGTGTACCCACAGGATAGAATTGCGTGTGAGTGTATGTACGTGTAGACAAAGAGAGCATTATACAGTTGGTTGAGTTGCGTTATGAGTTAGCTGACTTAATAGCTGATGTGAATATAACCGCATTCGGAAAATTGGCGACGTATGAATACGTGAATATTCCATAGTGACAGACTGACAAAGATATACGTTATATTGCGCGAATGCGAAGATAAAGAGAGAATGAAAAAAAGTAAAAAAAAAAAAACAAAAATATAAAAGCGACTGATGAGACAATTGTGAGTAATGTTGCGTTATTAATATATTTTTTAATCATCGGATGACTGAGGAAGGTGAATTTCAACGACAATGTTTAATTTTCAACACTTATGTGTTTATTTCAAATTTCATTGCTTAAGATTAGAAATCCTTTTTATTCACTTTTTTTTTTGCGGTGATGAATGAATCAATATACCCATAAAAGTATATATACACACGATTTATTGCCGAAAACTTATGAGATCATACGGGATCTCGCTTCGCCATCCATACCTATATGCAAAAAAAAGGGGTTGGTTATCTAAACGTTAACATGAACAAAGAAAAAAAAATGAAAAAGTGACAATTATTACTTTATTGATATGCCCAGATATTTATTTCAATAACGATATTAAATGACTCAAAAAAAAAGAGGCATTCCAGTGGCTGGATTAAAGGTTGGTGTGATGATAATAACATTTTATTTCACGTATGGGAAGATATTAATCGGCAAGATATCCACACACTTGCAGGGTCAACTTTGGACCCCATGGTGCGATCACAATATATATATATATATATATATATATATATATGTATGTATTTTTGTTTCTTTTCTTATAGTTGTCGGTGTGAGCGCGCGTGTACGCGAAATTCTTGGGAGTTAATTCCCACCCGACAATGCCCCTGGGAAATTACAAGGTATCATTGGCGCAAAGAAGAAAGACGAGAGCGCGTGAAGAATGGAGAGGAAAAAAAAATGGAAAAGAATTATATACAATATATACAAGTTCGTTTAGATATATATATATATATAAATACACATTCGCGTTATTACATCAAGATGCTGTAAAACGTCTTGGTATATATAGATATATATAAAAATTATCTATTTCCACACTTTTATGTATTTTACAATTATTTATTTTGCACAACTCAAAAGAGCCATTTCGCATTTCCACCTTTACATATACACCGTGTCTTACATATTTCAAATTTCAAAATTTTTTTTTTGAAATTTGAAATTTAAGAAAAGAATTTCAAAAAATTATCTGGATAATTTCAAAAACTTATCTAGATAATTTCCAAAATTATCTAGATAATTTTCAAAATTATCTAGATAATTTTCAAAATTATCTAGATAAATTCCAAGAATTATCTAGATAATCCGAATTATCTGAATTATTGAATCTAAATTATCTAATTATTTATCTATATATATATAGGACGTTCTATGTGATTTCGGGGAGTGAATTTTGACGGGTAATGGTTGTGGAAAAAGGCTAAATTCCCATCTAGTGTCAGAAAATAACCGTAGGACCCAAAGTACAATCGTCTCTTGAGATATTTACCTCGGGTCGATATTCAGATATTTTTTCTGACTTCCCCCTCTCCCATATCTATGGCAGCAAAATACTGCTCGCTCATTCGCCATTCTTACTTAACTAATAATTCAAAAACTGTCAGATCGTTTTGAATATAACATCGACATTCGGATTCAGAATGGAGTTTTCAATAGAATTGTCATTCTTGTATAGGTATAAGTGCATCAGCACTATTTCTGTCATATCTTTTGTTGCAATATACTTCGATGCTGCGATCATAAACGACACGCGAGCTTTCGATACGCACAAATGAAAAGTGTATTGTTATATATCTACGTAAGTATGAAAGATGAAGATAATAAAAAAAAGAGAATATGAAAAGATAAAGAGTGCGGCAAAGTGGAAGACTCTGCATTGAGTGTACTTCGTATTATAGACCTGTACTCGTCCCACTTTGCTATATATATACTGCAGTCAAGAGTGTATGTCTTCTTATATTCATGCATTTTTCGTACGACATTGTGTCGCACCAACTGGAGTATTGTGAAAAAAAACACTTTCCAGTGCAGGTATGTGGAAGGAATAAATGGCTGAAACGATGAAGGACATGGTAATGGAAGAAAGAAATATGATATGTAATAAATATATATAGGTAAAATAAAAATGAAAATGTTATGGTGCTGTAAGCAGAGCGTAAGTGATAATGATGTGTTTAAAATGAAGGTATATGAAATTTAATATGAATGAATATAGAAAGGAGAAAGAAAGTATTAAAAGTGATCAGACTTTGTCAGTATTAATTGTATATATATATATATATATATATATATTTATAGAAGATAGTTATTTAGCAGCCTCGGGGTTTTCTACCCTATTAAGAATTGTATCCCGTCTCACTTGCCAACAAAACGAAATGCGTCTTCGTGTTGAGACTACTACAACTTCTGGTGATTATTGTGGTGGTAGTGTCGGCCACCCATATATCTATATACAGACTGTCGTTTTCGTTTTTTCGTCGCCACGAATTGATTTTTACCGCTTTTATCGAAAAGTATTGCCTTGCATCCCCAGCACATCCAAATAGAAAGATGAAAGAAAAAGAATGGAGCAACCTAAGCCAAAACAAAAATAAAATAGAGAAGCAGAAAAGGAAAAAAAAAAAAGAGAAGTACTGAAGGAGTGAACGAGAGCAATGGAAAAGAACGATAAAGTAGCCAGAGCTCGATTGCTCCAAAGTCTTTCGACGCGTCCAAGAGATACGGGTTTGTACAATAGCTTCGACTCATGTGGAATTGAGAATTGAAAAAAAATGTGGAACGGAAAAAAAAAAATAACGGAAAAATGATGAAATAATAATAATGAAATTGTGAAGAGAGAATATAGGGAAAAAATTATGGGATCTTTAGGATAGTGGAAAAGGGATTGGGTTAGCACTAGAGGGGTTAAAAATTTTACGAGGTCCACGTGGCATAACCCAGTTGACGACAGACGTGCAAAGCATGCGTGTGCACATTTTTTTTTTACGAGTGTCGGTATATGATTTTCGATGAAATTGCAATATATTGTTACATATAAAATTTTTATCACTCGTATATATTTGGTATATTAATGTACAATATTAATACGTTTGCTGTATAAACGTATATATATGTATATATCAAAAGATTGATGTGACTATTTAAAAGAAATGGTCAATAAATTAAAGGAAATTTTTTACGATCAAAGGTGAAGTAGTGAAGATCAAATAGTTTATGATGGCAATAAGTATAAAGGGTCACAGTTTCCATTCGAATAAATTCAAATATATTACAAATAAAAAATGCATGAACGGCAGCCATTCAACTAATCGGTAAAAATATATAAATGATTTAATGAAAGAATTTTCACAAAAAATATATCTCGTAAAACTTATTATTGTCAACAGCTGTGTGAAAAAAATGTATACGTAAATCTATTAAAAAAAAAAATGAAATAAAAAAAATATAATATCGAGCTATCAGTAAGAAACGTTTTCTTCAATTTTTTTTTCCTCATTCAGGGGGGGAGGGAGGCGGCGGCGGCGAGAAAAAAGCTCTCACGAGCGGCTAAACTGAGAGAGGAGCGTAAAATGTCAGGTAGGATATAAAACTTATTCCGTGTCACGAGTTATATCCATTAAAGATTAATAATCCAGCGGGGAAGAAGAGTGGAGACACAGCAGTATACCACATAGACGACTAGTGAAAATGAGCAGGAAAGAGAAGAAAAAAAAAAGAATAGAGACAAAAAAAATACAATATGGAAGATGTGGTACCAGCCCGAAAAAAGGATTAAGAGGAAGAAGAGTGTACTAAGGAAAAGTAGTAGGTAGCGAAAAAACGATAAAGAGACAGAGAGTGAGTGAGAATAAGAGAGAATGAGAAAGGCAGTGCGAGAGATGAGCTTTGGACCATTTGGCTTTACGCCACACATTCTGAATTATTTACCTTTTCCCACCAGCCTCAACGACGAGACTTTGGCGCATTTACTGGTTTACAGAAAAGTCGACTTAGTGCGGGCAACATATAAAAGTTACAGCTTGCACTTTGACGCCACTAAGGCGTACCAAATTGCACTGTGGAATAGCATATAACCAGGTAGCAACCGCGAATAAATTCTTTCCCGGGTGTTGGAGCGTCGTTAACTATTGTAGTAAATTGATATTACGCAAATAAAAAAAGAACGCGTAAGGAATATGATGCAATTGAAATTTACCAATGACGCTATAGGAATTAATTACTTGTAGGAAGAATACAAATTATAAATTGGGATTAATTTTAGGCGTGAAATAATGAGTTGGAAAAATCCTTGTGGAACTCCCATAAATAAACGCTAGTTTGCCTATCGCATAAATGACAGAGAGAAGGGAGCGGGATATTTGGGGTGCCCGTAACTGGTCATTATCCCCGTTTAATCGAATAAATCAATTAGCGAATTGGATGATAACGATAATAAACTGCCGTTCAGGTGCACTCATACCATAAAGTGTGTATGTGTATATATGACCTCTCCAATTATGTTCGAGTATAGAACGAATTTTTATTTATGTTCGTATATATACCGTCGTATGGGCAAAGTTATATTTTTTTTTTCTCGCGTACCCTTCCGCATTTTGACATTTTGACAGTTGACTGGGAACATATATGAAAATGCCGTCATGTCCAGAGTGCTAGCAAACTTCGGGTTTTGACATGTATACCACGAATCAGCCATAAAGATAGACTGAAAAGAAAAAAAGATTAGAAGAAAAAAATAAAAGTAAAAGACAAAAATAGGGGAAAGAAACTTCGAATCAACAACGGGATACGTCTGTTAGATGCATAGTTTTAATTTGTCGTTCCAATTAAAAGAAAGAAAAGACAAAAAAAAACAAGAAAACTTGATTAGATTTAATTCAACGTGAATTTTCCACAACAATGTCTATATGTACTAAAAAATAAATGAAACGAAAAGCGTGAGGAATATAATTTGAAACTGTAAAATTTTATTATACCATGACCTCTTTCTCGGATTATTCAGCATGGGGGGTGACGCTATGACACTGCAGCGCGGGGGTAGTGGTAAAAAGACACGGTGGGGATCGGATGGTGTATAATTGAAACGCAAAATTAAATTCTGCTGCGACCGCATCTTAGCATTAATTAATCCACGAAAATTAAGAGAGCCGTAACGACATTATCTCTGGGTTTTAGTAGTGCACGGAGGTTAGGTACAAGAAGGCGAAGCACAGAGCCGCGGCCGAGCAGGGGCAAGTTAAAAGATATGATGGTGATACTGCGGTTTAGCGGTGGTATGGCGGTGGTATGGCGTCTATGTGGGTGTATATGTGTGGTGGCGATGGTGGCGGTAGCGGTAGTGGTGGATGATGGTAGTTGTTACATATATGGACAACCAAGGTATTTCAAGCGTGTGCGCGGCTTTTCCGTCGGGGCGATAATACGATGGAACGTGGAAAACTTAGTTTGGTACGCAACTCGTTACTTCAGGGTTTTACGTCTTCTCATTCTCGCACCCTCTGTTTCTCGCTTGATGCAGTTATTGCGCCCTCTCATTCGCAATTGCCAATAGAATTCTCCTCGTCATCTATTAAGCATCCTACTAGGTACCTTCGATGAATTATCACTGTCGAATTCGCCTCGCCCTAGGCGTTCTCAATTAGCAAATGCATTCACATAGTTACTATTCGAGATGAAATCAATTACATGTAAAGATGAATGTTCACACGATGCAATTATCACTGTGGTATTATAATGTATCATGGCATATATTGACATGAAATTTCCTATAGGTATATTGTACCTATATCAGTAAACATGTATTTGAAAATATTATATGGAAAAATTAAACAAAAAAGTCAACATCATATACGAAGAAAGATATTAATGGTGTTAATTATTAAGATGGAGCCGAAATTATGATGTATAAATTTTTTATATCTCTCTCTGTCTAGTTCGTGTCTGTATAGGATGGAATAAATAATCCCCATGATATTCCAGGACAAATAACGGATTTTATAAAAATATTGTGACCCCGTATGCAGGGCTAATTTGTGACGAGACAACTCATAGATAATACAGAGATGATCTCAGCCAACATTGGACCGTATCCTTTTCCCTTGTTTCACCTTCTCCTCTCTACCTTTGTTTTTTTGCTCTTCCACGAGTTGGTAATACGTACAGGATGAGGAGGGAAAGGACATTATGCATGTGTGTGTTTGTGTGTGTCTGTGAAAGTTGAAACTGGTATTATAATGGGATTCAAACGCGGCACGTCACGCGCCTCAACAAACACGTCACGCAGCAGAGATCTATTTTACCGAGGCCACGGTCTGCACGTTCATCAGCTGAAAGGAGTCATCTTCTTGACATTTTTCACTTTGCGGAAGTATACAGTGCATATACACATATCTATTGGTACAATAAAATATACCACTTATTCATTTTTCCCATCAGAATTTTCTTTAATTTAATCTAACTTATATTCATTTGCCTATTTTTGTGTACTATATTCATTTTATTTCTTCTCCGTGTTCTTCTCTATCACTCTCTCTCTCTCTTTATCACTTCTACTCGGTTGATAAAAAAATAATGTAAAATTGATTTCTGTCTTGTGATTTATTCGTAGCAATCGTTGAAAACTTATGTACGGTCGTAAAAACCTCCTGTAGCGCATCGAAATATTTTAGTCGTTACAGACTCAGCATCCTGTATATATACATATACCATATAATGTCATAACATACACATATGCTTTATACATAAATAAAGAATAAAAAAAATCGGCGCATAAAATATTCGATGATACAATATGGAAACAATGTTTCAAACTCTCCATTACTTCTCTCATTTCTCGTGTGCTCTTTGTAGAGAGCATATCAAAAAGTTAAGTATTCGTAGAACAGAAGAAAATATATACATATATATCTATATTTATAGATATGTAATATGTTGGCAATATATGTATCTATTCAATGATAAAAAATTTATCGAAAAAGTAAAATACACCTGTCATATATATGTAAACGATTTATGATAAAAAAAAAGTTGCACCATCAAAATACAAAATGAGTATCATATAAATATATATATATCATATTTGTGTGCACCGCGTGCTGAGAAACACGTGTGCATTCAGAATGACTCTTGACCTCACTTTATACTACTGTATGACCTAGAGAGTAATAGCAAAAAAAAGAAAAAAATTGCCACATAAATAAAAAAAAAGAAGACACCGAAGTACAATGTATAGAACTCATTTAGATGTAATATATATATATTATTGAATAATTGGTTATTATATAATTTTATATCCATCTGAATATATATTTGTCAATATTAATTAGCATTATCCTTTGTTAACATATTGAATGACTCTCATTCACTGATAAATAATATAAAATTATCTTTTACAAATGAAAATACACAGTATGAAAGCCACTATACCATATAAGTTTTGTATTTTATGACTTTCTACTCATGTTTTTTATGACCGCAGCTCTGGTATTATACTCAAGTAAAGGCGAGTATACTGAAGGATGCAGTTAATATAAAAATCCGTGGATTCTTCCTCACACTACCATATTATCTCACGAGCAGTTCTCATCCATAGTGATGCCGATTACAATAACAAATAGGCGAACTGTAGTCGCGCGCGCTGCCTCTAACACGAATGCTGTGCAAATATATCGCAAAGTCTCTCTCTCGCAAAGGCACAGCAAGAGACACCACCACGTCTACAGAATCAGGGACACAGAGAAGACTTATATTCCAACATTTTTTAACCATTTATCTATATATTATAGGTACAGAGTGAGAGCGTGTATACCTAACCACGAGAGTTCGTGCTTGTGACATCGAGTACGAATAATCGATTGTTACTCAGAGCGCGATGTGAATCATGAATCTCGTGGTAACGATATATATATATATATATATATATATGGCTACTTGACGATTTTAGTGAAAAGCGACGATGTTGAGAGAGCTTATAGTTAAGCCGATAAGTCATGCCTACGACAGAATTTTACATCGTGCATTCCGTTTTATAAGTGAATAGTTGACGATAAGGCACGTATTGACCTACATTATAATGATAAAAAATAATTATAAAAATATACAATGACAATGTAATGGTTTATGGTATTCGTATATAGTATAAGATGAACAAAATCGTGAATTTTATATGTATAAATATGAAGGATGAATAATTTCATCAGGTATTTATTCATGAAAATATTTTGAATAATTTATCTTGGCGATATATTTTATAGAAATTTCATTTACTATGTACTTATACATATATATATATATATATATATGTATAATATATAATAATGTTTGTAATATCTAAATGTGGTTTAATTTGTGATTATTGAACAATCAATTATTTATCAAGTATATTTAGAAAGTTAAGTTGATGTGTTTAATGTATCAATAATTTATCTGGCCATTTATTTATTTTTTCGTTGTTGTTCTGTTAAACTGTTTTTCTTACTTATCTTAAAGCAATCGGGTGTGTTTAAAAAATGGCGCAGCAGCCGATATATATACAAAAAAAAATGTGCAGAATCGAAAAAGCAATATATATGTATATGTATATGTATATATATATATATATATATCTGCTAGTAATAAATATCATGTTGAATGATGGAGAAAGTCTTGGAGTGTTAAATATTTGCGAATAATAGATAAAAAAAATTATACATAGAAGAAAAGCAACAAAAAAAAAATGGCCGAGACTAGTATAAAGTGGAATGAAAATAAGTAGATATATA
The DNA here is from genome assembly GCA_910591685.1 of Galerucella tenella. Classification (NCBI taxonomy): domain Eukaryota; kingdom Metazoa; phylum Arthropoda; class Insecta; order Coleoptera; family Chrysomelidae; genus Galerucella; species Galerucella tenella. Next base: position 166,705 of record CAJUYH010000350.1, on the reverse strand, counting down.
GATCGAAGACATTCAACAGTGGAATAAATTTTAAGATAAGGGATGAAAAGTTTTCGAAAGAGCAATTTCAGAATGGTTCCGAATAGATTTCACATTTCACTGAGCAGTATTATCACATTATCCTTTCTTTTGTTTTTGTTTTTTTTCTACATTATATTCACGTATTATTAAATTAAAATATGGTTGTGAATTCATGATGAGAAGAAAATAAAAATAGAATCTACAAATATGTAGCTTTTATTATTATTTTTTTTCTTGTGGGTATACAAAATTCACTTGGAGAAATGGTTTGAAATCGCTCAGAAAATTTATATAGATACCGGATAAAAATTTATTCGTACATGTGCATGTAGAGGGGGGGGGTCTATTTTCTGGCCGGAAATAACGACTGGTACGCCGTACCATAGTGTGGGTATATTCCCTAGGCGGACGCTAACTCGCAGCCTCGATCAGGATAAGGAGCTTCGGCTTTCCGCAACATTTACATTCGATTACAGTTCTCCCATCCTCCTAACATTTTTTTTCTTATTTCTTTTCACTCGTATTCGTCATTTCCCTCTTACTCTTCCACTCGTTTCAGCTGCTACTGAGGCTGATTGCTATATATATATCCTGATGCGTTCACGAAAAATTTTTGCATTTACCTATAGATACTTTTTTCTTTCCTGTTACGACTTTTCACAGAATTCACTGTGACTTCATCTGCCGAGGAAAACTTATCCAAAGCGTAGTAGGTGATAACTACGACAAGTAGACGACGAGATCCACTTGATCGTCTTATTGCACAAGAGTCCTTATTCATTCGGCAACGAAATGGAAGATATATTGAGAATTCGTTTCCATACACATAAAGTTTTCCCACCGGATGTGAATTGAATACAGCAAAGCTTATTACTTTATTTCATCTCCGTTTATTTTTTTCTTTTTTTTCCATTTTCTATTTTATTTTTGTTTTTCTTTCGTATTTATCTCTATTGTGTTTGGATGCTGATTAAATCATATGATTTCATGGCTGATTTAATGTTGGGCATGATATACACAAGAGCCATTGAAACGCAAGCTTTTTCAATATTCAATCAACAAAAGGGATTAATTTTACGTTTATGGGCAATTTACTTGTAATAATTACTTCAATAAATATGAAATTCATCGATAGCTCATTGTTAATGGACAAAGTTAACTGTTAGTAATGTATATATATATTATTTTTTTTATCATGTCTATTGAATGTTTTCAATTATATTATAATATGTGTACTCGCATGTCAATGAATTGGGAATTAAAACATCATTAATCATAGAAAGTCCAATGGTTTTAACTGAGTTGGCTTTTATATATATATGTGGCGGCTACCAAACTAATGTCAGTGCTACTTGGTACGAAGCGAGTTGTGAATAGTGCAAGAACAGAATACCCGTAACTTTATTGTTGGTCAGCGTACAGCTTCCCAGTGAAGCTGGATTAAACTCGAGTTTGCGTATGAATTATACAAGTGCACTGGAGTTAAGCGAATTGTTAAAGAGACGTTAGGCAAGAGTGGCCAATGTGTATGACCTCACTTTGCGTGTCATTATATATATATATATATATATATATATATATATATATATATATATATAACGATAGGTCAGTAGAAAACCAATTTGAATATTTAACGTGGTTTAATTGAGAATGATTGATGTATCATTTCACTTTTCAAAAACAATTTTGGTAATGTAATATTTAGGCATTACTGTTTGTAAAATTGCAGTAACATTTGTTATATTTTATGTGTTAAAAATACGACTGTTATATCTATTCATTCCAGCGATGGACTCTATTGCTGTGAAAAAACTCTGACAGTTCACCAGTACCACTTTCCTGACACATTAAATTTGTTTTTACCTTGGAATGAGTAACCTCTCTCTTTCATACCATATTTTATTCGTTCAATATTAGTACTTAATTTTCTTCAAAAAACTGCAGTATACTAAGAATGACAATAGAGTCAGATAAAAAAAAAATGCGAGTTAAAAATTATAAAAAATTAAAAATTTTATTGAAGATAATTATACATTTGGGGAGAAGCGTGACCTTCTTTCATCATCAGAAGGTTAAACTGCTTTTTTTTTTATGCAAGTCCTCGCAATATTCACTCATCGCTTCGTCAAAATGTTAACAAATAATACAAAAAAAAAAAATACTTAAAAAAAAATACCCGTCTAATTAATATGCCTTATGATGGTTTTCAATGTTTTGAAGTATAATAAAAGGTAGTATTACTTGATACAACTCATCTGGAATTATCGCATTTACGAGGGTGTGTGCGGGTACGGGGCAACCGTACATCACTATCACCATCACTATACCACAACACAATCTAAGCTGGATCATGGGGGAAAACAGGCCCCGGTTATGATTCCACTTCTTCGGATGCGATGCGATTACTATAATTACGCGGCGACGCAGTGGCTATTAATGGCGGAGCTATCTCATTGCGGCATCTAAGTGCGCTTGGTTAGTTGTGCCTCAAGCGATTTTCGGTGGTTGCTCATGCAATAATCGCTCCTCACAATATATACACCAAACGTTAGCCACATCTTCAGTATAACAACCTCGCGGCCTACCAAATCTCCACATAAGTTTTGTAGTAGTGAAATCACGACAGTGTACGCATATATCTATATCGCCATACAGTAATTCCTGTATTATGTTCATGTGCTTTTGAGACACATGAGATATCTTAAGTTCGATGGTTGATGATAACTGTACGCAAGAGCATCGTGAGCTCAGAGCCTGATCGATCCAAAGAAATTGTTATCTTTCGGTCAGTTCGCCAACAACATCAGAGAAAAGAAAGAGCGAAAGAGCTTCAGGCAAAGCCGAAAAATTTCAATTCGGATACACAACGATCGTTGATTATATAACTCAAGTTGGATCAGTGCATGATAAAAATATATACCATGAAGAATTTTTTGAAGATTCGCTAATATAAAAAATATTTCATACCAAAAATAAAAAAAATACGATAAATCGCAGGTGAATGACTATATATATTTTATTTTATATCCAGTCAATATATGGCATTTGAGTCAATAACAATATTTTTGCTATCACTTGTCATTTATGTATTCATAATAATAACGAATATAAAGATATGACTAAATATGGCACTTTTGAATTTCGCACAATTCCAATACTCTTCTTATCACCACATGAAAAAAACCATAAAACAAAATATATAGGATTGCAGTCTCCTCCCAAAATAACTGTACGAGATACCCCTCGCATGCAGTCATAGTTACAGATATATATATATATATATATTAAAATAAAAATGGGGCATATAAAATACATTTTATTCGACGAAAATGCACACAATGAATACACCTTCTCCTCGTTTTCTAATCCGATTATATGACAAAATAGTCTACCAATACGTAAGCGCTACAATTTTCATTTTTGTTTGAGTTTCAAATGGAATAAAATGAAATTAATCCACCCAATGAATTTTTGCGCTATGCTTCATGGAATTTACATAGCGTTTAGCAATCTCAGCTGCCGGGGTACGTATACATATAGACATTAATAACAATGGATATTTGTTATAGACACTGATGAAGTTGATAAAAATTAATTTTTCACATACATGTAGGTATAATGGTACGAATGAATAACCATAAATAATCGTTCTTCTATAGAATTACCAATTTATTTGATCTTTTTTTTTTTTTTTTTTTTTTTTTTCAATAAAATGATAGACGGATGAAAATTAATTAATATATTTTTCTTTTTCATATTCTCCGAAGGCATTTAATGTTTGAATAATTACTTTCATTCTGAATTGATGTCAATACAACATCATTTGTTCAATTTGCACAGCATCATTAATGCAATTTGAAAACGAACGCGAATGTCATCACGGCACATCACAAAAGAATATGTGACGCAAACATACACGATACAATATACATACAAATCAAAATGACAGGCACGACTATTTGCTATAGATGATGTATATTGTTATATGAAGAGCCAACCGGAAACTATATCGCCAACATTTGTATTGTTATTCATTCAACAATATCCGGATTATATTGACATCAAGTGAACAATGTCAGTATCAATATAGTGAGCAATTTGTCGAGCACACTCGGTTGCAAATGCCTAGCACAATTTCAATTTTATAATGGTGAACGAGAGTAAAAAATTATATTAGTAAATTTCAGTGTTTTATATTTTTATAATACGCAACGGAAACATATAATAAGCCAATACAGTTACTCTCGCTTCATCGCATTCAAAATTTGATAAGTACTAACGGTGGTTGTACATATATGACATCAGTATTAATATGTATGCAAACGTGAATATAAAAAGCAATGAATAAATGAGACACGACGATTATACGATTATGAACAAAAAGTCTTCATGATATTTTATGATAGAAGTCATAAAAAATTGTTCAACATGAGTTTAATTTAAAAAATATCCTTGCGATTCGGTTAAACTAAACAATAATTTGACGGGAATAAGAATATAACCGTAGTGTAGTAACGAAGAGAGTACCGCAGAAACAAACTAATTTTTTTTTTTTTTTTTTTTCTGAAAATATTACGGTATCGGACACGTATAGCCTACAGCAGGGCGCGCTGCTTTATCTTCCCGAGGGAGGTCGAGTCTTGAATATAAGATTCTCTAATACATTTTTATAGCCGCATATAAAACGTATGTATTCCCATGTCTCGTGTATATATACGAGCGATGCCTTTGGGTAATCGTTTTGCAATCGAGCGTCGTGTCCGCATGTGAGTGATACAATGCGGTTAAAATTTACGTTAGGAAAAGAGAGAGAGAGAGAGAAAAATACACAGAAATGTGTATTCACCTTGGAGAATTTCAGATAAATATAAGGAGAGTTATATATGCCAGTAGCACAATATTATAATGTTCTATCATATATTTGCCGCTATTGTATGATTTATTTTGACTGGAAAATTTCATCCACAAACGTTATATGAATATTATTTTTCATTTATATTCTTGTTTCAAAAAATTCGTCGAGTATTTTCTATGAATCGAAAAAAATGTTTAAATCACTAGGAACGTTAAAGGAAAGTGTATCGTTCATTATTCTTGTAGTGAAAAACTTTTCTCTAACATATTTGCCAAACTTAACGAGGTCAAAATTTTTTTGCACACAAGTTGTTTTCAAAAAAAAAAAAAAAAACATGTGTGAATTTTTGTTCTTACTTTACTTTTTCATGTTTTATTTTTAATTCACAATTTTAACACGTTCAAACCATTTTACAACGCTGCGCTGAATGCAGAAATAGTTCTGGAATATTTGTTTGAAAGATCAACATTAAACATCTATATCTATTTACGTATGTATCGTTGAATGTTTTCAAATAAATAAGCGAGTTAACAATAACGTAGTGAAGATATATAGAAAGTCGAAATGAATTTCCGTGTTTTTTCGTTCAAAAGTTTATGAAAAATGAGAGAAATGAAATTCAACAATCAATCATCATTGCGTGTTTGCGGTCGATCAAACAAAGAGAGAATAAGTATGACAGAGAGTAAGAGAGAGAGAGAGTTGAGTTTTGTTGGCTGTATAGAAAAGTAAAAACGGATGTGAATGAAAAAGGAAGTAATAGAAACGCTCACAAGTATTCGTAAACTTGTGAGCCCTGGAATATTTTCCACTTTTACCATTTTCAGGTACTTTTGGCTTTTTCAGAGTTCATTTCTCGTTACTTGGGCAAACGACTTGGAAAGTTGTGCCCCACAACGGTGTTCGGCACTGATGGTTAGTACCAGCCGCGCAAGAGAAAACTCGACGTCGTTAACCTTTCGCGCATTCGTGAAAATCACAAGTTACGTATTTCGAGAATAAAGAGGTGAGTTGGTGAAAGAAAATAAGAGAGAAGAAGAGAGAAATGGTGCTGGAGCATGGCTGCTTTATAGTATACAGGAAGGTCGCAGTGGGAAAAGCCCACAAACACATCGTGAGAAATATAAAGCGCACCAACTATTTGTTCTGATAATGTTGACGTGTCTTGAGTGGAGTTGATGCGCGAGCTCAGCGGCACTTATGTCGGTTGTATGTAACGATAATACTTCTCATCTCGTGTATATTTGTATAAAACCCACGAGACATTATCAGTATATTCATTTTGTTTATATTTAAAAAAACAAATGTAATCAAACTCAATAATTAAATGAGCAATTGATGTTTAATCAATATTATCCAATTTTATATATTTGATTAATTTTAACCAATTCCAATTTAGTCACTGTATCTGAATATTCCCAAAGAATATTTTTGAATACTTGAACGTATCATGAAGTAGGTATGGTGGAGTGTGTTTTCACATTCATGAAGATTATATGCAGTTCTGGCACGTCCCATGTGGGAAATTGGACCGAGATTGTCCTTATCATCGTAAATCACGTAACTGATATTACTAACTCTCTTACTCTATACTGTATATATACTGTTTATATATGTGTGTATTATATGAAAATGTAAACCTACTTGAGTTATTTTGTCTGTGAAAAGCAGGATTATATTAAAATTGTGAATTAAAATTTCATTGTACATAAAATTGTAAATAAAAATTGCCAAGTGTATTAATAATATTGCAGAGAGGATGAAAAGAATAAATTTGAAATTGATGAGAGTCCTATTAATATAAACTTTGGGCTAGTTGAATTAAATATATATTTATAAAATTCAGGACATTTCGTTTAGTGATACTCCAAATGTCTAATGCATTTCATAAATTTGCTCAAACATTAAAGTGGCTGGGAGTAAAACTCAGTTATACTTATAAACTGTATTACACTGTACAAAGTGGTGCCATAGGTATCCACTTCAGAAAGTAATGTGATAGCTTAGAAATGCATTACAAACTCTCACAGAAATCCACAACGGATGAGATTTGACGAATATGTAGTGAAAATACCGCACCAGCACAACATACTCTGACAGCAAGGGTATAGCAGGAAAATTAATTCTTGTCAGTGCCACTGACAACGAGTGTGTTCTATCCAAAGAGCAGTGGCACGCAGTATGATCCGTCCAATAAAGGTGAGAGAGAGTTCGCAATGGCAATTAGTCTGAGCTTGGTGTCATTCCGTCGCAACATACATTTGTCAACATCGCAAGCGGTTTCCTTTCAAACTGGACAATACTAAATCACTGTCACCGGCGTCAAGTCTAAAGAGAGTCAAAAAAACAAAAAAACAAAAAAATATATAACACACCATAAAAGTATAAAGAACAATGTCAGCAGGTGTTCACTTCTTTCATAGTCTCGTCCACATTTATTCTCATGAAATCATTCTTGATATTGTCGAAGGTTTTATCCTTGGTCTCTGGTAAACAGAAATGAAGAAAAACAGTACCTAGGAGAGCAATTGTGCTATAAACGGTAAACGTGCCGTACGACAAAATCACCCCTAGGACAATTGGTCCGGTTTTTACCGCTGTGAAAAAGCATAAAAAGGCGAAACCAGTGCTCAATCCACTACGCAGTCCCCTTGTTGCAACACCAGGTAAGAGTTCAGCGTACAAAAGCCATGACAGTGGCATCAATCCCAATGATACGGTGCATATATAGATTAGAAGAAAGACAATAGGCAACCATAGCTAGCCGTAATCGCTATGCAAACCAGCTGACAAAACAAATAGTGTCAGTGCAGCACCAAAGCCAGATACATTTGCGAGAAGTCGCCTGGAACATCTGTTTATGAGCCAACAGCTGACAATACTAAATATCACTCTCACAACATCAAGAATTAGCGTTGCCAAATATGCATTATCCGGTCCAGCTACATCGGTCAGCATATTCACACAATAAAGTGTCACAAATCATAAATAAAGGCATTAAAAATGGTCTAACAAAGCACAGCTCTCACCACCACTTTTTTTTCTTATCTTGATTCAATTTTCTATTATCATTCAAGTTTGCAAATTGCGCTTCAGCATTTTCCACGTTGAAAAACCGCCATGTATTGAGGGCGGCATCGTGGTTATTGTGTTTCAAAAGCCAGCTTGGACTTTCGGGTACAAAGTAACCGAATACAAAGCACAGAATTGGGATGACACTACAAAGATGGGCGGTGAGCCGCCAATGGAGCCGAGTACCCAATATGTGGGATGTGAGTATACCAAGTGCGACAGCTAAGCTGAGACACGCAAGGAGTAAACCTCTGAGACGTGGATGACTGATCTCAGCTATGTAAACTGAAGTTGTACCGCTCAAGAGACCGGCGCTGAAACCACATAGCACCTGACCAACTATCAACAGAGTGAATTCACTACTGAGAGTCAGTACAGTCTAACCAAGCGCGAAGATAGGATTGGTTACCATGAAGGTGCTTTTCTTGCCGAGTGTGTCCATTAGACGGCTCGATATCCTGCAACTCGGTGCCATTGCTATGGCTGCTGAGGCAGCTATCTGTGATTCCTCATGCGTGCTTCTAACTGTCGGGTCATCCGATCCTATTGCTAAGCTTTCTGTAAATTGAGTGATGCTACTGTTACTAGTTGCATCGATCCGCCGCAATTAGAGAAGCAATACCGCGCTATATCCCATTGTCATTCCCGTTGTGACTATACTCATGATAAAAATTAATGAGACAACGAACTGACGCAAATAATACTTGAAATTATTGTCCTTATCCGTTCTTGGTTAAGAACGGGAAAAATGAGTGTTTGAGTAAACTCAATCTTCATAAATTTACAGAAAACATCGATGCAACATAACTCTGTGTATCATTTCGTTATTCTATCATTAATTTACGAACTTTGTTGTTGAATGTAAACGATTGTGACTAAAAAATTGTGGGAAAATTGAGTGCTTCAATAATACATAAATTAATTTAAACTTAAGAACGTCTTGAATTTAAACTTTAGCCATCATTTAAAAGCATAAGCAGAATTCACGGCTGTGTTGAATTGATATCGACCAGCATTAAAGTAAACGACAAATGTGCCGCGTGAGAGTGGTAGAAATCCTCAGTGCTATACACAAACCGGTGAGCTAATAAAAAATCAAGGGAGTGCTTCGACAAACACACCAGTACTGACGACGAAACTCTCTCAATTCCATTAAAATCTCTGCTTTGATGCACGAATAAATAAAGCAGACGTATTTTCTAATGGTAAAAAAAAATGAGAAAATAAATAAATGCCGAATAAAAAAAAATTTCTACGGATTCATATACTGGAAAAAAATCCAATGGTCCTGATATTTTTGAATAAACATTTGGAAATCTTGATTACTACGGGTAGATCCACTAAACACAAAGTTAATTAACAACAAATTAGAACGCAAGACGTGGGCAATTCACTATTCATCAACTATCGATCACAAATTAATCGCCAGAAGGGTATGAGCTTTAATGTCAATCGATTAACGTCTGTTGCACGGCCAATGTAAGTGAATTACGTTGCGATGCTTCGAGTCTCGTTACTCTCAACTAAACGACGATATATATACATTTTGAGTTTCGCTATCGACCTCATATCCCGCCTTCTTTCTCTCTCCATCCTCCCATCATTTAACGTCTCTTTTCATTTATGATAGGAAATGGGCTCTATCGACGTATCGTTAAATAAATTAGATCCATCATACACAGCACTCAAAAGATTGAGCTTCACTTCATTTCCAATTCCAGCCTCACCATCGGTTTAACCCTCGCTTTTTTTTCGGCAATGCCATGATAAATAAATCAGTCATCACATATGGATTTTCGATATATAAATTTAACTCGTACGCACATATTGGGTATTTTTTATTTTATGATTGTTTTTATGGTTATGTATGTATGAGTAGATTGTATATCTATTTATGTAAATTGTGAAGCGACCATAGTGCAACTCCGACTTACGTAAAACTTTTCGATGCAACTACAGTCAATCCGGTAAAGTTATCTCCAAATCTATAATCGGTTTAAGCGATTAGAAATGGTATTATTGGTGAGATGCCTTTTGCGGTTCTGATGTAATAATAGATTGGTCGCGAAACTTTACAAAGCACCACTATCAAACTTTGCAAATAAAGCGACGGAAATATTCAATGTCTGGTTATATATACATATGTACCTACTTGTAATCATGGGAAAATGTCGAGGTAAAATATACGTTTCATTATGTGTTTCACACCCCATAAAATGTCTACTGTTACGATTTACAAAAAGATATACTGTACTGAATATTTATTTGTTAGAAATAATTGTAAAGTAAACTCAATGCGTTTGTGGAAGAATTACAATGTCGTAGCAAGTAGAAATGCCGAGTCGAGTAGAGGAAACGATTCATAAAAAGTCAAGGGTGACGCGAACGACGACAAAAGTTCGTCAATTAAGTTCGTAGAGGAAAGCGAAACGGGCCGAGATGTTTTGTTCCACCAAGTTTGAAACGAGCCCACAGCCGCATTAGCGGCGAACTTTGCCAAGTCCTTCGTGTGTACTTGGCAGTAAGGAGAGTCCCAAATTCCTGTGAACCGTCTCATACCCCTTTTCATCCGTCGTGATGCTGTCTACTTTTCAGCAGTGGCGCACGTACCTTTTGCCCAAAAAGTTCGTTGGCGTCGCGCGCGGTGAGAAATCCAATTTTCACACAAATTATCTCACAGCGTTGCGCGCGGTAAAACGCTCACACGTTTTCACAGCAAAACGCCGCAAACGAAAGAAAATAAATCCGACTATGTCAATGTTTTCCACGACAATCACGTACTGCCAATAAAACAAACTATTGTCGTCTGTCGGTAGCGTGGTAAACTTTGTATAGTGGAGAAAAATATCAAATTGATTATTTTACATTTTGCTGCAGTCCATGGTGAGCCTTTAAAATTTATGATACACTTGAGACGAATTAATAAAGTGTCTGTCAGCGATAAGTTTTTCCAATTAACCATACATTGTTGATTATTAAAGTTCATCCGATATTGAACTGAAATTCATTTACTTTATTGGAGCAATATTTTATTGAATCAATTTCATATAAATGATTGAATTCCATTGTGTACTATTACGGGTGTATTTGAAACTTAGTTCGCGATGTTTATCTCCAATGAAGAAACACTTGACGAGTGATATGGGAAGTTATGGAGTCGATATACAAATATACGTTAATTATATACAAGTATATTATGTATATATGAAGAAATGTTGGATTTAGGTATATAGATGCATATCAAGACGAGAACGTTTTCGTAGCACGAATTCAGTCGCCACTTTCCGTGGTGGTTCCTCTGACGTTCTGTTGGTAAATTACCCCATATAGCTGACGCTATTATTCGCGGGTTGCATACGCGCCACGTGGAACAAAGCGAGAGCGATAAACGAGCAACGCTCACGCCACTGAGACACAAAACGCCGCCGCTGTTGCCATCGTCTCACCAAGAGAATTACCGCAACCAAGCGACTCGAGAGAAACGAAAAAGAATGGGGGACACATAAAAAGAGAGAAGGAGAGAGCCGTTCCTTTTTACCTTATCTTTTTGCACAGGCACCTCCTCCGCATCGTCAATGAGTTGTAGATGAGAAACTTGTAAGCCAATTTCTCATAGTTTCGTTATATACCTCCAGTATAGACTCGTTTGTTGAGGCGGTTTAATTGAAAATACAACGTTGAATGTGTATTCAATATTATTCACTCACCTGAAACAAATATAAAAATAAATTATCTTGCTCGCAATTATAACTTTACGCAACTTAATTAATAATTACAATTATAAAATATTATTTTATCCTCAATAATGAAAAATACGACAGCATTGATTGTTATAACCGAATGCCACATTGTATATAAATAATACATTTATAAATGTTTGGATAGCAATACAGTAGCCACACTGACGATCATTGTTTCAACATAATAACAACATTACCAAGAAGCCAAAGAGACAGAGAATTAAAGGTAGAGAATGAGTAACACCGGATAATTAACAAACAAATTATACGGTTTCAGCTTACATCATGTGGTCTTGTAATCGAACGAGAATAAGTCTACAACGACAAGAACCCAGTGAAGGATAACGACGACTGGCATCGACTAAGGGTAACAGAGGGAGAGAGGGAGAGACAGAGAACGCACTAAAGTGAAATGAATACGGTTGCAGGAAGGGGAATTGGCGAACAATCAACGACGAATGGGGTCTGCCTGGGTGGCCGTACTACGACTCCCAAGATGATTTCCAAACGTGTTCTTGATATCGGAAGTACTTGCGTCTTAAAACAAAAAAAAAACTAACTAATACTAGTAATATTAAAAATGCAACGTGATAGTATTAAAATTGTGACTGTTGAGGATAATTTATAGTATTTGGGTAAATATCGAGTTTACCAGTATTAATAATTGCGATCAACCAATATACCGATGAAATTAAATAAATAATAAACGTGCTGAGTATTTAATGAATATCACGTTAGTTTGCATTAAGTTATCATTGAAAAATCATTTTGCATCGATAGAATATTACACGTTCTCTATATTACAATGTAAACCAAATCAATTTGAAATGAAATGACAATACATCTTTTATTACTACATCATGAAAAGTTAAAGAAAAAAAAAATAGTATGTGAAGAGATAAAATTCATTGGCACAAAATACAAATTCGTATTATTTCATGAAGAGATTCTTAAAATAATTGCCGAGTTCTTTGCCCTCTATTTGGCTGGAACTTGAGAACTCGCGTGTCACAAACCACTAACTCATAACGATTCGTGAATGGGCGCGTGCATCCTCTCTAAATCGATCGTTCGTGTATACGATGGCACACATTATGTGTAAATAATCCAAGATTGCCGTACGATGAATCGACATGTTTCAGGTGTTTTGGTTACGTGTACGATGCTCGTTTCCCCGCACTCATTGCCATTTCTCTGTCAAATCCAACATCATTTCATATATGACCAGCGGTGATTATACATCATATGCTATAGGTATATTAATGCAACACGCATCAGTAGAACGTATCAATATTACCAACGACTGCGGTCACACTACGTTTGGACTTGAACAAATTCTGTTACACAGACTCCTACAACATGTTGCATACATATATAGATATGTATATCGATTTACTTTCTCGGTATGCCAAGCTTCCGATTTGTACACGCGATATTGCTGCTATTGCCCTCCTTGTTTATACTTGGTTAATTACGCTCAATTTATCGTCAGCCCTATGCGATTGCGCCTATTTGATATGCCGCGACACTCACAACTCGTACATCACATTTAATTGTTGAATATGCAATAGTTGCATACTCTCTTTAATAGTGTTACGCTGCCTTCATCATTCAGTACTGTCTAAATATTACACTTGTATATTTAATGCTAAGTTCTGCCTACAAATGTTCATTTGAACAATGCCAACATAATTGTATTGCAATAATGTTATATTAATGGCGCCAGTTTCAAAAGAATATTCATAAACGTTTCGTAGCGCCAGTGTACGCATATGTGTGTTTATTCCCGAAAATAATCTGTGGAGATTTGCAAAGAGAGTCCTTGGTATTACAGCGGTTAATATTTATTCGTGTGTGCACGTGTATATTTAGGTTGTGTTGTAAACATATATTGGTATGCCATATGACTGGTGAGTGTGTGTCAAGGCGACTCAACTCGCAGTTTATACAGCGAGACTGTGTTTGCTTCAATATATATATTTTTTTTTTTCACTTCTCACCGAGGCGGATTTACAAACACGTCTGCGCGAACAATACGCCGTTGATCCTCCCACATTAGGGGGGCGCCATAAGGACAGCCTCTATCATATGTCATCCCTGATAAAGTGTAAGAAATAAAAGTATATAAAAAAATATATATATATATTTGAAATATAAAATGGTGGTGGAAAAAAATGCGTGAATGTTGTGATGTACACTGATGCTTCACGTGCATTCGCCCACAACGATGTCATTATCCAGTTGCTATTGCTATCTAAAAGTTTATATCATGTCACACTGCTTTGAGTTATGTGATACGATATGAAATATAAAAAAAAGAGTAAAAAATATTGAGAGACAAATGATTGGTGTAAATTAAAAAGCGCATCTAATATAGCAATATGACGAAGAATTTGAAAATTTATAACGTAGTGAATAATAGTTTAGTCACATGCAAGTGGATAAAATATGAGTATGCTATTCATGTAAAAATCAAGGGAGGGGAAAAAAAAAAAAATAATTGTATATCAAAGTATTGTCGCATTCTCTGTCATCACATCGAATATTGTGCGGAGGTAATGGCGATTTAATGGCTGAATAGCGTCCACAACTATGTTCCGCGAGGTATACTGCCAAACAATTTATCAGCCTTGACAGTCGATAAATTTTGAACACTATCGTAGATGTAGATAGAGCTGATCATGTGTATTCACGAATATTCAATGTCATCTTGTACATGAATTCGATTCCACTATGTTAACGTGAATGATTTCAGTTAATAAATTTTATATCACATGAGGAAAAGTACATATGGATTGAGTATTTAATTCATCAAATGACTGGAAATAAAGTTAACGTGCAAACACAATTAAGTATATCTACGAAAATATGACAATGCAGGATATAGCACGTACTCCAATAGTTGGATATAAACGAGACAGTCAGTGACATATCGACCGATTAATTTGTGGTTCAGATGAATTAAAGCATAACAGTTAAATTATATGAAATTGATATGTGACCATCGGATATGAACGAATATCCTCTAGCACTAGTACAACTATTTTCATATAATAAACTTATTATTCATGATATAAAAAATGATTAAAGATTACATTAATGCTCGTATTTCATATTATTTGCTAATAACGATACGCAAGTGTTTGGCAAGTATTTCTCAAAAGCACCGCACATATAAATATAAATAAATATATTTCTTTTCATTCCCTTCATCGAGTCTGCGTCGTCTTTGTTGACGACAGGGCGCGACCACGAATTCCCATGGCGTCCACTCAATGATTTATGACTTGTGGAATAAGCGGGTGAGCACTGCAAACTATGGGCAAGTTTGCGAGCGCGCATATAAAGGGAGGGCGTCATATGCTCGTTCGTGCGTGCGCGATTTCGTGAGCGTGAGGATTCGTAGCAGCGCACGTACGAATAAAATGGCGCATAATGTGTGTCGTGTGGCAATAGTGATGCCGCATATAGAGAAAAAAATACACGTACATATGAGGATCGGTAAAACAAAAAAGAAATTCTTCAGGCTACAGTAAATGCCGTGCAACATGCCGATATTAGGGGCGCTTTCGCGCCCGTAATATCCCGCAGATCGCGAGCCCCAGCCGCCATAGTCATAAATAATAACGAAGGTTTTTATTGCCAATAATATTTTACATGCGCGATTGGCTTGGTGGGCGACGCTTTTACCTCTAACTCCCACTTACCCTTGACCACAGCAGCGTGGAAGGTGAGTTGAAACGCTGCGGGATTCTTTATAAGAGAGGAACGAGCCAACGTCTCTTTCCATTTACTATCAGTCTTTGCCGAATTCTCATATCCACTAGCAAAGAAAAGAGAAATACCATGTCTCAGAGCCTTGGAATGTTTTGTATTTTCTTCATCTTATTGGTTTTCTTTTGCTTTTATTAAACTTCTTTCTAACAGGCGCTCACTCCTTTTTATTTTTGATCTTGGCATGACTGAAGATGTTAACATCTTTTTGTCATAAATGACTATTGTCATTTATACGTTAAACATTTTAGTTTCGATAAAACGTTTGAAAATTCAAAGGAAGCCAATTCTTATTATATTTCATCAAGACTTTTATGAACGTGTCTATGTGTAAACTGAACAATGGCATATTCATCCATGATAAAACATGGTTGAATTTTCAATATTATTTAAATAAAAAGAGTAAAACAATATGCACATCAAAGAGCAAAAAGTTTCATTAATAAATATATAGGTAGTATCGACTAAGTGATAGATTTATTTTATATTTGACTGTGGAAATTCAGTTGAATTGAAAATAAATGTAAAAAAAACGCCAACGGAAACCTGTCAGTTCCAATCATTGGAATGTCAGTTGTTCATTCAATTTCTTCCTCCTTTATTTTCAACAAACTTCGAGTGTGGTTGAGTATTGATTTGCTGCGGTGCTTTTTGAGGGCAAGAATAGGACGCGATGCATACAAAAAGAGTGAGGGCATGAGAAGCAAGAGAAAGACGGAGAAAAGATTCGGAAAAATATCACAAGAATCGTTACCATGGCATGGTTGAGAGAGTGCTTCGAGACTTACTCTGACATGCTTTCGTACCGAGCTTCTATATAGTAAGAGTGAAGCTTGGAGCATTTCTCTTTTCCACAGAGACTACACACATTCGCCGAGCACTCTTGGGGGATTGTGTAATCTCCCCATGAGTCCTCGGCGAAACAAACACTCCTTTTTCGTGTCGACAGAAATGAAATAACCGATAATCGTATGCTAGCCCATTCCATAGATAGAAAAAATAATACATTCAAAGGAGAAAAGAAAAAAAACAATGAATTGTTGCATTTGAACATTTTTTAACAGGAAAGACGGAGAATCTCATTCTGCACAACTTCAGACCACAACTCTTTAACATTCAACGATCCAACGTGGTAAAAACACTTTCATATAAGCGTGCGTGAGTGTGTGTATGTGTGTGTGCACGTAGATAGTATGTAAGAAAATTGTGAAGTAAAATCCGGGTTGAGAGAGGTTTGCATCTGCAACAACTATAGACTCTACATATTTCTGCGGCATGTGCAAAAATATTATTTACATACACGACATACATATAGGAATCAAGTAAAATACAACGTAGAGCTTCTACTGTAATACTATATTGCCTGAACGAAATCGTTACATATTCCCGTGAAAATCCACGCTTTTCATTCATCACCCTCGTTTTCAATCCGATACAAATATCGTATCACCTTTTGCATGGTTGAAATAGGCGTGGTGGATCATAAAGAAAATTGAGTAAAAATGAATGTGGAAGATACTGCGGTATACATTGCGCATACAAAAGAAGACCAGAAACGACCATAAGAAGCTCACAATTTTCGCGGAGTCAACCTCAATCTCCCTCGTAAATTTCTCAAGCGAATCTTCCTATAACTTTGAGTAAAATAGCGACGGGAAAAAAAGGATAGTGAAATATGCTGAGTTTGTTCTATTGTGACTGGGTCATTCATGCAAGTGAACATTACATTACGAATTAAATAATCCAAATGGAATCACTGAAAAAAAAGAAAAAAGAAAAAAAAACATAACTGGAAAATTGAGTGTTGCAAATAAATTCGTGGAATCAGTGTGGTCAATGAAATGCTATAAAAAAGCAGCTACACTTGCTGAGTGAATGAGTTTCAAAATTCAACAAAAGTTGATGGAGTAAAGTTGAGGCCAACGTTTTCTCATGTGAAATCGGATGAAAAAACAGAAATAGAGTCATGGCGTTGATCGTGCAAAGTTCCGGCCAATCCAATAGTTGGTGTTGGTTTTTTCTCCACTGTTTTTTCCATCGATTCGTTTATATACTGCATTGTTACAGAGTTGTGTAAACCATCCAATACTTCTTGTGTTAGAAGCTGTGATAGCATAAAGTTAGGAATAGTTCTATTCCGTAGATGAAAACAAAGTGTCATGAAATGAGGTTTTACAATTGACCCGCAGGCTGCTGAATAGTTGCGCCGCAGGCTATTCATTAATCTGACAAGTGCGACAACATATAAATGATATAACGAAAAAAACTGAAAAAATAATATTTGAGACGTGTGCTCAAATATTATAACCGCGGTACATCACGTTACATGTATATACAACAGTGGATTATGTACACTATACAAATGGAAATTTAAATCGTAAAACTTTCATGAGCTTATACATACATTTGCCTTTCATACGTTGGTATGGCAGCTTATGTTCACAAAATATATAGAAATATACTTGTGAGTTTCCATTTCCATGGAATAAAAAATACAGGCAAGTACGGAAAAGACGTGAGGAAAAAGTGTAAATATAATGGCCGTGTGTTGTCGCAACGTAGTTATTGCATTGGATGACATGTGTAGGAATATTATTGGTACTAAATTTTCTATAGCTGTTCGATCGCATCTACCATCATTTTTCCAAGAGAAGATGATCGTTGAAAGTTTTTCCAATATACTACAAGTAATAATTTTATGGCTATACTTTATGGAAGAATATTGAAATTGAAGGCACATACGTGACATTATATAGTGCAAGTTCACGAGTAAACCTATTGCACCACACTCACCGTGTTCCACTTTATTGTGCTGTATATACGACCTCTGTGGCGATGGTTTACACATTTTCCCTCTTTCATTTTTCCTTTTATTTTGATTCTAATGGGTGTGGTTTTATTGGATTGAAGTTGATTTTTACGAGAGTTTGTTCCAATATCTGTAGTCCCGTGGTTGCGAAAATTCACGCAGCAGTAAAATTAGATTTATATCTAACTCAGCCCTTGATTTTACTGGTGACTCTATTCGATATTTACGTATAAAGGTTTTGTTAACGAATGTGCGTACATTTGTTTTTTCATCGATATAGAATGAATGGAGATTTATAAATGAAATATTGGGTGCGACTGCAAATATCGAGCGTGTACAAATTCTTTTAAAGAATCATTTGATTGCTTATTTTATTTTTAGGACTAGTGATTTAAATATGCGACCTGGATTTTCTGCACAATTATATTTTAGAAATGATACCATATCTTCATGAGCTATTGTCATATTTATTTGTGATATAAAATGGATGAGGTAAGAATTTGTCCCGCATCAACGAATTTTTGTAAATTGCACTGTGGCAAGAAAAGAAAAGCTTCAATTGATGCCTTTTATTGCAAAATTTACCAATAACATGAAACGAGATGCAATCGCTCAATGTTACAACTATATCGTGACATTTCCCGTACTCTGTCTTTACTCTAAAAAACTTTTGTACTACAGTACTTCAAGGAAATAGATTTTCACAGCAAACTTTGACAAAGTTTGTTTGACAGTAAACGATGAAATAGGAGTTATTTGAATGCTATTAAGCGAAAGTGCTAAATATAAGGAATAAAAAATAAAAAGTTATTGAATTATTACAATTTTGATGAAGCACGAAACAAGCAAATGTCGCATGAGACTGTAGTGCTCTGTTGACAGCGCCACCAACACAGATACGACTCAACTTGATTGTCCACACTCGCAAAAGTATATAAATACCCAACTGTTAAAGCTCATTATGTATTTCGTTCTTATCAATAATTCATTAAAACATACAGACATATTTTCGCCAATTTGTTTGAAAAATTTGTTCAGAGTCATACATGAATGTACTGACATTCAAATATTTCAACGGGGTCCTGTGGCGCAACGGAATAACGCGTCTGGCTACGAACCAGAAGATTCCAGGTTCGAATCCTGGCAGGATCGAATTTTTTTTTGCTTTTTATAATATTTAAGGTTCATGTGAATACATGAATTATGCCAAGTAAATTAAAATTTTTTATGTTATTTTACTATAATTAATTGCTGCTATAATTTAAAATATATATTCTAATAATACTTTTGCTCATGCGCGACTTTTCTATGTATAAATAGGTTTCACCGTTCGTAATATAATAACAAGAATAGACGGAAAAATATTTAATAGGTGTTCGAATTTGTTATATGAAGCAATAAAACCAACAGCTTTTGTTTAAAAGAATATAAGAGTGGTACGCTCTAACCTCACAAAGGCTCCCGGGTGCCCCCCCCACCGTGGAAGCCTTCAAACATGCTCAAAATAGAATTACTAGATTGCATGTCTCAAATAATGATGTTAATAAGAGAAGAATTCCATGAATTACACCCAACTAAATATAAGTGTTGCAGGTATTACATATGCGCGCCATAATAAATAAATATTATTATTAATATTTCGATTATTAAGTGTCCCCGACTATCACAAATTTGTAAAGGCTTTCTTCAGACCCGATTCTAATACTATGCAAATTTTTATCAATGTTTATCCATGAATTCATATTATTTGAGCACTATGTTACAGGAATTCAGACTACTTATGTGATCATGTATAAGTAAATACAAGTATAATCCGAAACATATGCTCAAAAATACTTCTACTCAATTGCAACTTTCCGATGAACAAATAAATTGCGAACCTTCATAATATAATGAAAAAAATAGTGAAAATGAATTTCACTGTAGTAAAATTTTTAACATAAAAAAATTGAATGAGCTACTTAGTAAAAGTAGCTCTTTCAATATTTATTTATAAAAAAAATGTGGCCCATGAGGGGATCGAACCCGCGACCTTCGCGTTATTAGCACGACGCTCTAACCAACTGAGCTAATGGGCCGTGCCGATGTTATTTTGTAATTCCTATAGAAAGTCCCAATCGTCAACCATCATTGACAGATTTAATACAGAAGTGAGAAAGCATTAAATATTATTTACGAGTCTTGATTGCGATATTACCTTTATAGAACCATTATGATTTATTTTCATTTATTCTTCGCCGTTTGAATACTTGCTCTCTGCTGATCGTTTAAACATGCTAAACGAGGCATAATGAAAAATATGCATAGAAATAAACGCCAAAATGCCATTATAAATCTTCAAATTTATGATACATTCACAAATATAGATTGCAGATACATGCACTGCATTCCACAGTAATACAAATATAATTGATTGTCCATAAAAATAATCGGTTTTTCGTTTATCAATTTTGATAAAATCCATTTTGATAAATACAAAATTATTTTTAAAACAACACGATAATATAATCAACTGAAGTAGATCTATCGAATCATTAATTTCAAGTATTTAATGGTTTTATCGTAAAAATCTTTGTAATCTTTTGGGCGGTACTAATTATTATTTCAATATTTCAAACAAAATCACAATGACCTATTTGCAGTTATTGATATTTATCCGTAGTTGAATCGATGATACAAGTGTCAATGTAGACCTTTCACCGACACTCATGAACATATTGTTAGTGCCTCAAGGTGCAGTGCGAATGAGGGGTAGAAACGAATGGATAGGCATTAGCATATAAACTAGAAAATATTTTATCGCGCTATATATCCCGACTTCCATGTTCCATACTACAGTCATATAGAAAGTACGACTAGAAGCGATGCGTTACTTGACGAGTAGATATAATAAAGTATAGTATAGGCGGCGTTACGTTATAACAACGGGAAATATTTATTGGTTTTTAACGACGTTATTAGCTAACGTTGATACCTAAATGACTATCAGATATTGATCGTACGTCTTTGATGTTTCTATATAGTTACTTAGTTTCATATGATTGTATAGAAAATTAAATAGTAAAATATTTTTATAGTCACACGAATGCATATAAATTTTCGATATAAATATGTTAATGAATATTTTGCACACACATTTCATGTTATTACTGCAGTAACAAATATAAATTACTTGTGCCATCAATTTTCGTTTTATTAACGTTCTCGTGGAGTTTTGTAGCAGTCAAAGTTGATGTTATTTCAATTAACCATTAAAAAATCTATTATCATTTACAGATACTCCAATAGGTCGTTATAAATTTGTATGGAAGGTTATAAATAGAAACTTGCAAGTGTATTAAATTCAAATATTTTAAGTTATATTGAAAATTCAGGCTGCTACAGAAAAGTATTTTGTCACAGTTAGATAATGCTTTTAGTGAATTTCCGAATAAACTTTTTAAACTGACTTTCGCAAGAGATCTATCTTAATACGATTAAAAGCACTTTACCCTTGAATAATATCTTTTTCTAAATTATGTGATACGTGAAAATGGATGAATGAAAAGTGCAAATAAAGAAATCCGTTTTACATTTACAAAGTAATAAAAACCGTTTGTATTATAATTCTTGAATTTATCAGTAATTCACAGGTGATAAGCGGAGACAAAGAATGGAAGAGAACGAAGAGTGTCAGCATAACGTTATTTTTTTCTTCGTTTCCTAACGGTTATTGTCGGGGATAAAGTACTTATCCAATAAAATGATTCTTTCATTTTAAAAGATCTTTATCGAAAGTTGAAACATTTTCAGAATGTAAGAATTACGTTCGATTGCAGTAATACAACGCGAGGTGTATCTAAGTTTCTCGTTGAGCGCGAAGCATTCTCCAATTAACACGAAGTCACGAACCGTACGTTCTGCATACAAGTAATAACGATGAAAGTTATATGCAGTTGTAGATTTGCGCGCGCGGAATATGTACAGTCTCGTGTGCTCTCCTATGCGTGTGAGAATAGTAGATAGCGGGTTTTCATTCTGTGAATGTAAAAGGTTTTAACGCTGCAATCCACGACCACTTGAGAGGAAATTCTGTTCAAGTTCTAGAGGTGCGAAGTTGCCTGAGATACATAATTAACCTCCTTCCCAACGTGCCATGACACTTTTGTCGACTTCCGATTTTCATCTCTAATAGTTTCTCCACCAGTCGCGCTCCTATACCTACACACGATGGCTGTAAATACGAATAATTACACTCACCATCACTGCAATTTTCCTGGATAATCAAATTACAGATAAAGTTTCATTGTAATTAAAAAATAATTACTATTTGGTAATTCAGTAATGTTTATATCGCGAAGCGAAATGATTTGACATTAATCGATAAGTTTATATGATGATTTGGGTCAATTTTTTTTTAATGACATGAACATGATATTTCATTTCAAATGTTCACCATATATATTCCATTGAATATCCTACGTTAAATATATAAATATTCACATCGAGTGCACTACCAAGGTGTCGTGCAGAGTGAAATATCCACAAGAAGATCGTAGGATTCGTGTGGTAAGAAGCCGATAATCCGTGAACATAACATATCGTACGATGCGTCGGAACGTCGCGTACCTTCAATATATTGCTGTATTACCGCTTTACAATTCTCCCCGCCTATTCTCTCGACCACCCGAATGGCCGTAGTGTAGCCGCACTGTGCGGGCTCCGCTCTACAGATGTTTAAGCACCCAGATGCCACCTTTCACAACCATATATCTCCACTCACGTCACATAAAATGATGGCAAGATCTGAATAAATTATTTACACACATACACATGAAAAAATATGGTTGAAATATAAATATATTTGGTGGAAAGTGCAATATACTTTTACTCCAACTCATATTCATATTTACTTTTTTAGCAATGCGTGTAACCATATATTTATTGAGAAAATTACCAACTCCCTTTATGGCAGTGTTCATTCGTTCTAAAACTACTGCGAGCATATATTAGATTCACAAGCACCAAAGGTAGGGTCGCGAAGTGATAAGTTTCTATCCGGAGGCAACAGGATTTTCTAACTTTGCCGTGTGATAACTCGGTCCGGAGTTGTTCAACAACTTCTCACACATTTATACGGATGACTGTTTGTGTTTGTAAGAATATATATATATATATATACACCTTCCCTATTTGTTTTTTTTATTTTTTTTTTGTTTTTTTCGTGGGCATGCAACGTTCATGCTTCACTGAGACTTTGGAAAAACCTTGCAGAACCAAACAAGTTTCTCTCTTTCTCTCTCTCTCTCTCTCTCCCTCTATATATATGTATATAGAATGACACAAGGGTAAGCGAAAGAAAAATAAGCATGCCCAATGTGTTTTCTTCAACATTGACTCGTTATGAAAAAATAATAACGAATTCCTCGTGCTATTCCCATTGTTGTTTGAAATTTTAGTTTTTTTTATTCTAGTCGGTTGATTGACGAATTAGTTGGGGGAAATAAATAAATAAATAAATAAAACGTCGCTACATGGTCCAGCGAGAATGACGAAAGAATGGTTTTAATCGTGAATCTATACCGGTGTATATCAAGCAAAATATACTTCGGGATATGTTTAAAGAGACAAAGAAAATGATTATTCCATCGGCCAATGTATAATTAGAGTGTATGAATGGAGCGAGTTTTTGTTAAGGCGGCTTTTGGCTTATCCACACTGCGCTCAGTGCAATCTCTTCGCGAGCTAATGACGACTCTCAAGAATTGTCGCATGTTCGCTGATGAAACAGCCACGTCAGATAAGCTAACAAATGTCGTCAATGAATAATAATAAGGAGTCCCGGTCCAATTTGTATTGCATTTACATTTGACAATGTCGCGGACATTATTTATATGTCTCCGTGTGCTGTTGGACTTTCTATATGCATAAACCCCTTGAACCAGCCAATGACCGTTCAACCAACCACTCAATTCTTCATTATACGAATTTGACTTGACAATAAAATCAAATTAAACACCGATCCCACTGTGTTTTCATTTATTAAGGCATGAGGGGCATTAGCATTTGGCCCCATATATTATGAATATGAATATTCGATATGAAAACGTAGAAAAAAAAAAAGTAAATAAAAGTGTTGATAAAAAATATAGTGATAATGAAATTTATTGACCTAACACATTATATTTAATACTTTTTACTTTTAGTTCTTTTATTCAATCGACGTTCAATTGGCCCATTAGCTCAGTTGGTTAGAGCGTCGTGCTAATAACGCGAAGGTCGCGGGTTCGATCCCCTCATGGGCCACGATATAATTTTTTTTTTTTACTTTTTTTAATTTGTTCGTTATTTCCGTTTTATTCGTTTTTTATTTTATACATGGAAAATCTCTCAGTGTTTTTTTTT
>CAJUYH010000350.1:115127-141950 GCA_910591685.1 Galerucella tenella | reverse complement strand
ATACCATAGCACACTGCGTGCGTGACGTTCGCAAGTTCATGGAGATACTGGGTATTCTTCTTCTCGAAGTGCATGCACGACGGTAGAATTTATGACCAATAAAGTAACAATAACGATGGCTACATTGGAGAACGAGCGTGGTCTTTCGGTCTCGGTCTCGCGTTCTATCTCTTTCTCTCTTCCTCTCATTGTAGTTTTGCGACATTTACACGCAAAGATATATTCACTACGTACACCTCTATCGTATGTGTCTAAACCTGTACATTGACATATATGTACATATATATATATATACACAAATGTGAATCACCCTTGTATGGCCATGGTTTTACTCAATGTCCAATGCAATGAATACACATGCGACAGCGGCTCACCGACGCATTTTACGACGATGGATAATAGCGAGAGAACTTCATAGTTGTCCATACCTTCACGTACATTTTAACGAGCGTGCAAATGGGAGACGACACAACATTGAGAGTGGGTATAAAACTCATAACAACGCGTTATACATACATATATATGTTTCCGCTCTCATTCTTGTGGTTGGTATATTGTGCTTCCGGTGATATTTGTTTTTACGTAAACTCGGCGTTTCGTGATTTTTGTTTGTGTATTATTGCCACTGCGTTATACAATGTATGAATAAAAAAAAATCAACGGAGAAAAAAATAAAATGCGATGTAATAAAGTGAATGAATGAAATAGCGAAAGTATAATATTGTCGTGTTGCTGTATTTACGTACCCAAAAAGGATAAACAAAAATGTAACAAACATTTGATATGCATTCAGTGATGCTGATGGGACTTTTGTTATGGTTATAAAAATAAATATGATTCTTTTGTTGAGTATGAAGAGTCTAAAGTCACTCTTGGGCCGAGTAATGTAAAAAAATGAGCGGCAGCAGTCACAGTGGTGTGATATTCATCGTATATATCCAAGTTGCAACTGGTCGTAAAAGACAAAAGTTGCGTCGTTTCACTGCACGAGCGACTACGACGCTCGAACAGTTTAACGTCTCCGTCGCCTTTTCTAATGGGCTGCACTTGAAATAGTTTTAGAAAAATGGCTGGGCTGGCCCCACGGGCAGTCTCAAATAAATGCGCGGTCCGGATAAAACGATTTACTGGTGGGTCACAACCGGATAACGGCCACCATTCGCACGTAATTCCTTCGCTGCAACGTTATCCCACTTCAAGCCAAAATAGTTTTACCGATTATTCTTCAAAAGTATTTTTTACCAATCTAAAAATATTATATTTTACTTCTTTTTTTATTATTAAATCTCATGTTATTTCAAACTAAAATAATCGAATGTTGGGGGATGTCGGTTAATTTATTTGACTTGCACAACTACGCTTAAAGGATACAGTCCTAACTTGACAGTCACATAAGCCCGAGACACCTTTTTTTTTTATTCGTATAAAGTATTTATGGTTGCGAAAAAAGATGACGATTAAGAGAAACACGAACGTGACGTAAATCTATTTTAAATCCTCAAGTCGTCAGTATATCATTTATATCCGTTTCAGTCATCGCTAAATACAACCTGATTGTCTCTCAATCTTATACTCATTCTGCAGGTCCTTGATTAACGACTAATGTTACTGACACACCAAAGAAAAACCTACAAATTATCTTAGCTCCAATTTAATTCAAACGACTATTATAATTTTGTTCCTCTATTTGAACTCTATAGAATAAGTATTGATTACCATTCCCTTGTATTCATTAATTGTCAATCAGTTCCCAATAAATACCTCTTAGAAAAATTAATTCATATTGAAAGAATTTACATATACTCAATACAAATTCATGATCAATGACTATCAACTATATCATAAACAAGTATTTACATTGTATTTAAAATTAGCATTTGAGTTGATGAATTACAAACCAAAGTTGACCTCTAAAATAAATTTCACTCTCTGCTCAATTCCCATTTGTATTTTTGCTTGTATGCATTGTCTGCCTGGATGTATTCTGTCAATAAATAAATGTCAATCATTAAAATGGATTATTGTTTGTAGTTAAATGCAGCTCAAGTGTTACCCAGTCGTATGTACAGGATTGAGTATAGAACATTGTCATTAATTAGATTTGCAAAACGACATTACTATTTCATATTTTACCGATGATGAGACTTGATACGAGCACAATGTATACATGCTATTCAACAATTTTCCATTAACAATAAAAGAATAAATATTTTACAACAACCACATTATATCATAGAATAATGATTTAGTGTCGATTAAATCAACAAATACATAGTGAATTCTCAAAGCAACCTCCCCCCACTCTTTAAACATAGAGACAGCAATTACTCGTGTCCAATGTCCAACGAAGACTGAGTGCCTGACAAGCAAAGATAAATTGCCACGTTCAAGCAAATATTCCACGATTAGTGGACGTCAAGCGTGAAAACACAGACGACTATTGGTGAATGTGCAAGTCAGGTTATTTCACTGTAGGCTCACCATTCAATTTTGAATCGTTAAATAGATTGAAATATCTATTTCGATGCTCAGTTAAAAATTTTATTTATGTTTGAATTTATTAAAACCACTCGGAAAACCCACTTCCCGAGCCCACTGCACAGAGTACAGAGGGTGAACGATCATCGATGACTGAAAATTCAAACAAGTTGAATTTTCAAGTCGTCCTCACGCTCAGGGAAGAGGATTGTATCTCATCATCGTGGCTGTATCGACTCCACTATTGAGTAGAGAGAACGTGAAGATATACTACAGAAATGATCCTGTGAAGTATGATCTTGTCGTTCTCAGCTGTACGATGAGTTTTTAATAATTCACAAATGAGCAGGGGCTTACGAGAATAATTATTGTGCTCGCCATCTGTGAGCGTTCGCTCAAATCAAACTCCGTAGCTGAACTGTTTTATTTCTACCTATTACTATTACTACTACTACTGCTATCGTTCACTGTTGCGTCGCCATGCCCGGGGTCACTTGTACCAAACATTTGTTTTACGCGCCACTACGTTCAAATATATCTACCTAAATTGTTAAAGCTAATCGTACCTTACTCAATTCAACTAATTTTGCAAGCTATCAATGGTAAAATGATCAAAGTTCTCTTGTATTCTCTCACTTTTGCAATATGATTGCTTCTTTACATTCAAACATGAATAGCTACAAAATATATATCTGTATTATATATATATATATATATGTGTATCGTTACGTATTGGAATAATCAAACTCTATCGCGTATATCAAATATATACACAATGAAAATTATTCGTTTGGTCGTATTATTATTAATACTTAGCAATAAATTGGATATGCAATCTGGTGAGGTATCTGTGTTATACAGATATGAATACATGGATAGCCAGAATAAATGGCCAGATATCATGTCAGCCAGCGGCGTGTACATATTTCTGTTGTTTCAGTGGAAGGTGTATAGCATAAAAGGCAAACGTGCACAATGGCCACACTGTTCATTATAAGCTCACAGTTCGGTGCACTTGTAATATATCTCAAAGATTTATCTTTAAATATACCAATGTGGTGAAAATGAAAACGAAATGATGCCATATTTTGCTCACTTCAATTAAATTTAATCTATTGGAATTATAATAAAATATATTTTACTATCAAACGTTCGAGTTTGCATTTAATGATTATTTTTTGATTAAAATAATTGTTGATCATATATATATATATATATATACATATATATAGTGTAGGTCAATTTCGATATGAACGAACGAACAGGGTGTAATTGCCTCTGAAATGGACCTGTCCCCCATATTCTTTATCGGAAAGTAAACCGCATGCTCATCGATATCCAATTTCTCGGTTGCACCGCATTGATGCTGAAACACGCGACTTTACCAATCTGCACGTGGTAATCTCTGTTTTATCGGTTCTTACAAAGAGCCTTGCCCAATTAGTTTGGCATAACATTACCGTGATTATTGGGAGAAAAATGAGAATATTTTTGCCGATAGGCTTAAGATAAATATATATCTATATATATATATATATATGCGATGAAATATCCAATCGGTATTAAAAAAAAAAGAGACAAGATGTCTGATTATCCATGTTATAATAATTTTTTTGTGTATGTTCGGAAAATAAGACAGCAATATTGAGTAGGTTGACTCATTATAATATATTATCAATTAATTGTTTCACGAATCAAGTATCAAAATGTATTTGTAGATAGATATCAATTGTTATATTAACATTGATTGTATTTTATATATCTATTGCGACATTTATAACACTGGCGAGTCTGTGAAACATAAATGATAATTGCGAGTTAAGGCAAAGAAGACGGGAAAATTACCGTGTTGAGCACTTGGAAAAGGTGTCTCGTTACACAATCATGAACATTATAGCGAAATAACAGCATATATATATATATATATATAAAGTCTCCTTTCCAAACTCAACATACTCACGAAAGTATAATTTGCGTCGTTTTCAAATCACACTAAATATTTTTTTGGCATATGGAAAATTGTTTGACGTAAATTCTATTCCGAAAATTGAATTAAATCAAAGAAACAACAAGTCGTTTATCTGAATAAAAACAAAAATGTACATATATACACCCAAGTATATATCAATATCATATTGAAATACTTGTGCATTTATTTGTGATCAAAAAAACATGCGACTTTTCACTTTTTATTTTTACAGCTACGCCATATTGTCAATTTTATGTGCGGTTGTGTTTATGGATGTGTCTATACGCACATGTATATAGCAACTGGTATTTGCGCAAATAATACGTATTCGAGGGCTATTGGCTACAGTGACTTCTGTGTACTGAAGCATTAATCTATTATCATGAAGAAGGCCGACACACGTAGGGAGAATGAAAGAGCCGGTTGGTAAGGCAATCGCCAAATCATGTAGGTTCTCCATTTGCGCACACCACATACTATTAAAAGCAAAATGAAATTATTTTGAACGTACAGGAATTTGGTTGTGTCGAGAGTGAGAGTCAATGCTTTGTGCTAGCAGCTCATCCGGTGAATCGAGACAGTCTCCCCCTTATGCGCGTTCCGGATCGCCGACAACTGATAGCATTATATGTGTTTCTACCAAAGAATCCTTGCATATGTATAATATTGTATTGGCTTTTTTTCATATTTTTTTTTTCTTCTTCATCCAGTAACTCTATAGACAGTTTCATTCAATATAATTTATTAAACGTATGCATGTTTTTTTTTTGTAATATTAACACGCATATTTCTATTGTTTTTATCAACATACAATTTACAGAGCGTCCAACATTAAAGTGATTCGAGTGACTGATTACTTCCGTTTCCACTTGAACGCCATCGCCTTGGTAAGTATAGTTACAAACATATATTACACCGTATGTTCAGACAATTTAATGTCTTCCGCTATTATGCATGCAAAGATTTGAATTTTTTTTTTTTTTATTCATTTTTTTCCTGTTTCCCCATTCACGATCGATTCGATATGTCGAGAAGTTGACCAGGGGAGAATCGAGAGTAAAGAGAAAAGAGAAGAAGTATAAAACAAAAATACGAAGTGGATCCGCGCGACTCGATTATCCCCACGACGGCTGCCAACGATGCGCCCATTTTATCTCAGTAATGATATCTTTGGCCATGATGGTGCTCCACGTTCACGGTGTATTCCACGCCACAGTCTGCGAATTCCAACGCCGAGTGCTGCTGTCAGGAAGCCGCGAGGAAAGGCACAAAGGGAGAAGTAAACGCGCAAAGCGTACGCAGTACTTGAGTATTTTACACGACACCGCATGCCATCTTCTCAAGTTGTTACAATATATATATATATATATATATGTATATGTATATATATGTTTAGAGAAGTACAGTTTGCATAGAAGGGTTTTGACAAGGTATACGTATATACACAAATACACATTTCATTCAATCACAAATAGAATAATTTATCATACTACAGTTATTATGTACGCCCGCGGAATATTGTGTTTTCATTACATTATTATAAATAACCTGATGATATTCTAATAATCATTTTCTTTTCTCTCTGTTTGACATATGCATTCTCATTTTCACATACATATATCAAAGTGAAAACAATCAGCGAATCTAAACATGCACTGTAGTGCATTGTGAATGGCATTAAAAATAAATTAAAAAATAAAACACTCTGACAGCCACTGTGAAACATAAAGAAGCATTGATATCTCACAAGAATCTTCGGAAGGGACGATATATGTATATGGGGTGTGTGTCGAATGGCGCGCAACCATAATTTTGGACAAACGAGAGAATGGGAAGGTCGCGACCGTGGGCGAGAGAGTATGTTACTCGTTCACATGACAAGACTTGAAGTCTCTTTGATATCATCGCTTTATATACATTCTACCTTTCACAAGACCCTTTGCATAAAATTTTTCTCTTTACTCTCAATCATACCCCCTCTCTGTCTCTCTCACTATCGTTTTTATTTTCGCTAGATATGCGTACATGTATAGGGATACGTATAAGAGGATAGGTACGAGATATACATATCTTATATATGTTTACAAATTGGTTGAAAGTTCCTTGGCATGATCAAATGACGCTTGGGGTTCATCGCTCGTTTCGTCTGCAGCGCGTGCTGCTCGTAATTAAAGTGCAGTTGGAGACGCCAAGTTTAGAGTGTTGGTGTGCCCGATAGCGTGAATGTCAGAAGCAAGATTACATAGTTGGGTTGTCAAGAGCGTTATTCTAATGTAACAGTATGGAATTTCTCGGTGAAAAGTATGGAATTAAAGCTGATGAGGAAAAAAGTCATTCGCATCACAATTTAATAATGCGCTCTCATCAAGTTGAGTGACATAAAACAAAATTAAATTTGAAAAAATACAAATCGAATTGTATGAAATTTTGTGAGAGACAAAATATATTTCCCATATAATAATATTATAATATCAATAACTACAATTAATATTTACATTTAAATAACAGTCCAACATATATATATTTGGTAAATTGTATTTTTCTCTTCGGTGTTCTTGCACTTAGTGAATGAACTTCATTACTTCGAGGTTTTATATCAAAAAGATCATATCAATTAGCTCGGGACTTTTTTGTTCAACCATTTGTAAAAAAAATTCGATCGCGATTTTCCATTGTTCAACTAGATAATAGTTTAGACACGATGAGATACGATTCGTGAGAACAACGCGCTCTTTCCGCAATACGCACACACCACCACCAACTACCACAATCACTTCTATCATTAAGAAACAAACGGGTCGTATGTATAGTCCCAAATAGAACAAACCCCACTTTCATTGTGGATACTACGTCGAATACCCTATTTTCATCCAACTTACGTATTTTCCTCTTTTTTTTATCATCATCTTTCTTCTTCTTTTACTTCTTCTTCTCTTCACCCTAATGCTCGCACATTACAATGAAAACAATTACGCTTCTTTACCGCCGCTCTATTCTGGGGGGGATTTTTTTTTACATTACTTTTTTTTTTTCGACGCCTTTCATCCAACTGTTGGAAAAATTTTACGCCAAGTCTACACACTCCGTTTTCCCAAGCTCCATTATTCCTTTGATTATCTTTATCACCCTCTATCACGACATTTAATTCATATTCTCAGTGAAAAAGACAACTCGAAAGTATATTCAATTGTATTGCATTCATATTTAATATACATTCTATGAAAAAAAAAATATTGTCAATGATCGTAGTCACCGTGGGTATATAACTGTTTTCTTGTTAATTCAAATTGCCACACAGGTCACAGTAACTCCAGATAAGTTAGTAGTGGAGCGATTTGCATCAGTGACCATGATGTATATACCACTTATACAAATATAGGGAGAGAGAAGGTAGCGAGAATTTATAGGGAGGGACAGCGAGAATAAACACTCGTCTTTAAGCACCACCTCACTTTATCCTGACAGCTTCCTTCCAATTCTATCTCACATTTATATTCTACTACAACTCCTACCATTACCACTACACCTACTATTATCCTCATGAAGACTCTATATACACACATTTAGATATCAAGAGTACGCAAAGAGACATAGATAATGATATGATCATGATATCGATAAAAAGGAATACAAAGATGAGAAAAAGACTGTGGTGATGATATAAGATTGAAGTAAAAGCTGAAGCGACACAGTGAAGTGTCCGCTGGACTAACATGAGTATATCAAATCTTTATGAATGATGGTTATTATTCTTATTGCTACTATTATTATTCAATGAGAGAAAGAGAGAGGACGAGGATGAATTGTAAATGTCGATATCAATGAAAATAAAAGAGGTGATTTTGGTTATTGTTACAGCATTGGAATGGAGAGAAGAATCAACAAATGTAAGAAATTTGTGTACACTGTAGCAGTGAGTTTTGCTTCAGAGCACAAACGTACATACACAAATATAAATAATTTAGAGAACTCCACCGCAAATAGAGGAATATACACATATTATTTTGACTGTAACTTGAAGTCATCAGTATATATATTCGACTATTTTGCTTACTTTATAAAGCAAGTCACAAATATACTGTATAATTTTATCTGTATATTTACTTTCGACTTTTGTTTGAAGGTGGAGTCATTATGTACAAATATATCTGTAGATAGATAGATGAATAGATAAATAAATAATATATCTATATGCTGAAGATCATATGTTTGGGGACATGCGAGATTTAATAAGAACAATTGCAATTGGAAAAAATAAAAATAAATAAAACAGAATAGCGAAAAAAAAAAGTGAAGACAAAAGATCAAATGGTTCGATGATTTTAATGGGCATCCAACGATTCCATTTGAGATTCCAACGGAGCGGATTTGCCACAGCATTTTCTCCAAATCCTCACTCCAAACCACAGGATTTCCGCTTCGACATTACGTGGCTTCGCAGTGGCATTCTAAGGAGCCATTTCTGGCTTTTCTCACGGTCGCGTTGTGTTTCTTTATCGTTCAACTCTGGTAAAATCTACAGCTATACACTGTGCTAAGGGAAAACCGCATTAATTGGCTCGACATCACAGACAAAAAGGTCTCGATTTAATTAGCGATAATGCCTGCTCTCGGTTTCTGCCCCGTTGGCATTGTTCACGTAGGTAATGTCAAGTTATATGAAGGATGAAGAGAATATATAATGAGAAAGAGGATAACACGCAACAATGCAGTGATATAAATTCGGCACACTTTCAATATTCAGCCAAGATAATTTTGAAAAATGTCAAGTGCAGACACACCCAATGTAGAATACATCCTTGCAGATTAAACTGATATGTTGAAATGAAAATAGTAGAAATAAAAATATATTATTTGCAGTATTATATTACCGAGAATGTGGTAATACGTTTTACAGTTCTTTCCGGATAAGTCTTCAGGGAAATGTACAACGTTGAGCGGCAACGCGACTTATACTCTGCCTATACTGCACACGTATACATTAATATATGGTTTTCACCACTCAACAGTCTAGACACAAAACTTGTGAAGCTTCCTTGTCGTCATGTCTGGCATGGATTAACAAAAGGAAATATATTATGCTGTTACAGCGGAACTAAATGGGATCAGTGAGGCTCAGTCGTTTCAACGTTGAATCTCTGATGGTAGCGTATTATCATACTGTATGTGCAGGCAGCGACATTGGAAATACTCTTCTATTTCCCATGAAAATTTTCACCAACTATTATATTCATTCACTAGTTTTATTATTTCGTATATATTTTATACTGGGATTTTGTGTATGATGAATCTTAGTTAGTGATAAATCTGAAGTGCAAAAGGAATCCAAATAAAGATAATTTTATATATGACAAGTATTTTTTGAGTCGGTACGTCTCTTCTTCTTCTTTTATTTTTCGCTATAAGTAAATTATTTGCCCTACAAAGTTATCATTCGAAATCTTCTTCTCAAAAAAAATAATGTTTATTCACTTTATCCGCAAAATTTCATTTCATTTCTCATACAAGTGTATCCAATAATTTGAGAATGACTGCGACAACATCAAGTGAAAACGGATGAGAAGAATACGATAATAAAAATATATATAAAGAAAAAAACTGAAACAGGAAAAAAAGAAATCGTAGGAAAAATTTCTGCTTCCATACTGGCTTTGTGAAAGAGGGATGAAAACAAGTTACTGTTGCGGGTATATACCAATTCAACCGTCAAAGCGTATCGAGAGTGGTCGCTTTCGAAGATGGTCCCAACGGACCTACAAGACGAAGTAGAATAAGAAAAAGAAGTAGCAAGAAGAAAAAAAAAAAGAAGAAGACGCAAGAAATCGGAAGAATTGCTTACCACAACATTCGACACATTCTTCACGCTTAACATCCTACCAAAAGAGC
The DNA here is from genome assembly GCA_910591685.1 of Galerucella tenella. Classification (NCBI taxonomy): domain Eukaryota; kingdom Metazoa; phylum Arthropoda; class Insecta; order Coleoptera; family Chrysomelidae; genus Galerucella; species Galerucella tenella. The sequence continues at coordinate 131,617 of CAJUYH010000350.1, read as the reverse complement.
ATACTTTCTTTATTCTTATTACACAGAAAAAAAATTTCTCAACTTTTTTCACGCAAATATAGTCCCACACCACCTTGTCACTATAACTTTGCGTCATGTAATAAACAATCCAATGTAAAAACTTTTTTACATTTTATTTTCATATAATAACAAATAGATTGACAAACATCAGATGCAATGACAAATATATTCTATCGTATGTTGGACAATACTTCCTCATCCAATGAGCATCGTCACAAAATTCTCGAGAGGTATATATATATATATATATATATAACTAGATACCGATTAACATCATATATACACCTCAAGGGAAACTCAAGTTTGAGAAGGAAGTGTATATATCAGTGATCGCAGGATCTACCCAGAGCAGACAGGAAAATGTCATAGAACCTCGAGAAGAAAAATCGCCGTCACTTGGAGGACAGCGTCTACTTTTTGATGTGGGCACCACGTGTGCGTGGTTTTCCATGCGACCTTCTTCTCTATATTTTTTGCTTTCGGTTTTTTTTATTCTTTTTCTTTTTCGTTTGACATGACCGGTCACATGCCTGGTCCTTCTTGGGGGCCAATCTTTCTTCCCTAACGCCGACAATGATGAAGGAGCCCAGTGCTACTATGTGTTAATCTTAATTCACCCGGTTCGTCTCACGGGAATCTTCCACACGTTCTAACATATCTAGCTCGCCCCGACGACACATCGCGCGTCTTAATGGAGAAATGTCGAGTTCCACTGAGACTCGCATTTATCTAAAATCCATTTTCCCCATACGAAAAAATATATATATATATAAAAATATCAAGATTAAATGTAACGTTATCTATGGAAAAAATTTTATTGCGGTTGAATTTGTATGAGATTATTAGATTATAAGTGCGATATATTATTTACATGATGTCTTTTTCATTTTCATGTTGAAAGGAAGTAACTCAAACTGGCGGTGAATATATCATGAAAATAAAGTCCTTGCTTCTTTTCTTTTTTCTTTTTCTTTTTTTTTTCCCATCGTTATTCTTCGCATCAAGAGGGCAAACTTGTGCACCACCGGCCTTACCACAAAATATATTACTCTCTCGAGAAAAATTCCATGACACTTTACCAAACGAAATTGCTATATTCCTTGGGATATATTGTGAGGGACTCTATGATGCGACCTTTCAGCTAGCTAGATCTAGGACAACAATCTACATATATGAACACATAGACATACTCACGCGTTCACTTGTGATGCCATAGTATTAATATCTCTTCGCAATGTTATCGTTATAAATTGCATCGTTCAAACTGACGCAATGTAAATACAAATATGAATAGCAACCGCTGTCTTTGATAACTCGCGCGTTATTCTTCAAGTATTTAAACAAATCATCTCCTCTTTCATATACCTATAGTAGAAAAAAAATTTGTCTTTTTTTTTTAAACCAATTGAATAATAAAGAAATCAATTTTCCGAGACTGCGGAAGGGGATCCTTCACTTTGTTCGGTTTTACATCATTGATCGGAATATATATATATATATTTATGTATATATTCGAGTAAAAGGTCGGCAAATAGGATGATAATTGGCTACACCCCAACTAACACTTTGAATTGTACATATTAAAGGCTAATTGATTCGCCCCGAGGTCGTCAATCATCGTTAATATTTTGCTAATTAGTCAATCATAATAAAAAAAATAATAAGGGGTGGGAAAATAAATGAATAAATGAACGTGATTGACGACGCAAAGGGGCTGCAGTATCCGTATTCGCTTTTACGTTTGAGATTGTCATTAAATTAATGAACTCACCCACATCCGACTTTATCAATTTTCCATATTTCTCTTCTCTTTTTCTTCCATATTAACGGATAAAAAAATGAAAAAATTCCAACTTTAACTACTGTACACTCACAAATTATTCATCCGAACTATCAGAGATTTATCGGAGATTTGTTGAAGCGAGATAATCGATCGCCGAGAAATCGCAGAATTAAAAGGCAGTCGGGCGTGTGACCGCAGCCCAGCGGCTCTTCCCTTCATTCGATCTTTAACCTCTTTTCTCTTGCTACTCTCTGTTAGATGAGAAGAAAAGCGTCAAGGATCGGTGAACTTCTCATCCGGAAATGACCCCACTATTTTTTCACTTCACAATCATGTTCCACGGGATTATTATTTCGCCATAGAGAAAATTCTCAACAATTCAAATGAAAGCACTTCATACAATTGATGAAATTGAAGCTCTTTTGAAGGCTTATTAAAATAAAGTTTCACTTCTATTCAGAGAATGGATCAATAGAACTGGATAATTAATAATCCACAGAGAAGCGGTATGATTAGCATGGATTCCAACCAATACTTAATCAAATTAAAAGTATATCAATTCATTTTGGCATAATGTCAATCGATTTTAATATATTTGTACATAAAATTGATACGGCAGTCATTATATAATTATAGGGATTATTTCTATGTACATTCAAACGACTCTTGACCCTACATTATTGATACCGAACAGAAAACATGCGTGGATCTAAATATATTAGTAAGATAATATATAGAATATAAAACTTAACACATGTATGTAAAATATGCAAACTAATGAGGATTTCACACTTCAATTGAAATATCATTAAAAACCTATGAGTAATTCAAGACCATTCAGATGAATAATTGTTATGTTCGTTATTGATTTCGTTTTTTTTTATTACTGGACTATTAATCAAAATAAATATCCAATAACTTCAGTATGATCAGTTGAAAATAAAAAATTGTAGGGAAATAATAAAACTTCATAAACATTATTGGTACTATTTTTCATCAGTATGTATCTATATTCCACGCACAAGTTAAATAATATACCATTGCGATTTATAAGGGGTCCCAAGACCGTCGAATTTCATTCGGAAGAGCGCCAAGGGAGCCGTCAGTTTGTTGGTAACGACCGTGAGGCAAAGTCGAGAGGGAATGAGTTAATTTAAGTGCTGCCACGGGCGTGATACTACTGCCTCTAAGCGCGACACACATTCAGTATATATATATCATGTCAAGCCATTTTACACAGCATACGTGTGGACACAAGTAATAATTTTATTTTAATTTTAAATACTTAGCTCTTTCCATAAAAAAAAAACAAAAATCTAACGATCATTTCGAAATTACCAAATATTTCGGCAGTAAAACTAACACAAATTATTTGACAATATTTCTAGAATTTGAACTAAAATACACCATATTTTCCATGGCTTTCGCTCGCCCTAGTAAAAAAGCCATACTAATGAGGTCACATATTTCGCATCAACATCATAGGCCACTCGTATTCATACAGATATATTCTGATGGTGGGGAAAAAAATATTGAAGCAGAAAACTCCGTCGTTTGCCGGTTATATAATACCGTATATGAATAAATTGAAAGTATATTTTGCATCTTGCAATTTGAAAGGCCACTGTTACGCATAAAGTTATATTCATTGTTGTTTATTGTCAGTCACGTGAATATTGCTAAAGAAATTTTTCCCCATATTTTTCTCCTCCAGTTTTTATATATCTGCCAGAGCGCTATATGATCCATTATATAATGAATGTTTGAGCATATATCAAAGCGCAACGTTGTTAAAGGAAAATGGTCTATTAGTATGATGAACATGATAAAGTGACATTTGGATAAATCACACTTTGATCTATGTTAATACCTCTCCTAACATTTGAATCGGATCTCTTATCCGCGCCATTAGCTGATTGACACTACAGCTCCCACAATTCAATAGCTGCAACTTCTGTTGACTATATACATATACACGTAATAAAACAAAATTATTTTTGCTTCGATATTAAGTCATGCACTGGAAGTAAATCATTCGTGGAAATAAATAAATATGTATAGCCAAATGAATAAATTGAAAACCGAAATATCAAAACAAAAATATTGTAATGTAAAAATATAAAATAGATATTATTCAACGAAAACTTTTTTTTAATTTAAAATTAATATAATATTCAACTATGTATTGTTCTTTTCGTGTTTATGGAAGGAGAAAAAAATATTTTTCTTTTTGTCCTCGCCACATAGACCATGGTGAATTTCAATTTTATCCATTGTCATTTCATATCTATATCCTATTCCACTTTCTTTTGTCGGCTGGTAAATAATTTTTTTTTCTTTCATTTCATTTCTTTTCAATCACTTGAAGATAGAAGTATGCCCCTATCGTGAAAAAGACATAACGTATTCGTTCGATAATTTCACTTCCTTCCCTTCAATTCTAACTTCATGGCCAATCGCATTTCGTCAGTGACGATATACGTAAAAGAAGAAAGGGCAGCATTCCATATACCAAAGAGTCAATCTACTCCTCTTTTCCATCAATCGAAAGCTATTCGTGTGTGGTTTATATGTTCACTCGCATTTTCTCACTTTCTTTTCTCCTTACACTTTTATCGCGCTCACGTATATAAACCCAAAAGTGAAGGCAAAGAGAGTAATGGTTTGTGGCGATAAAAAAAAATTCGTCTTTAAAAAAAAAATGAACATGGCAGAATTCGCGATACAGCATCGCTATAATCTGACATAAGAGTGACAGCTTTAACATAAGCTTGAACTTAATGAGTATATCTATACAGAAACAAGCGAACGGTACACTTCCCCTCAGGCGCTGACAACTCAGTGTGTCGCGATTTTCTATTCGATGTCACGGGTACACCAACAGCCATTTAACTCTATTAAGTAAACTTCAATTCTGTCTTAGATGACGACGTCTATGTTGTCAATGTACATATGTGGCCATATAATAACTATACTATCTCATATAGAATAACAGTATAAAATCATTAGAGATCTCAAAGACATTTTTACCGCAAAATAATTCTATTAAATATGAAAATGTACCAATGCAATTAATCACACCTTTCACGCAGAGATATTTTATAAGTATAAATTAATGATTACCTCAAATTTTCATGCCAATACTACTATTGAATATACAAAGTCATTCACTTCCTATCTCATGTATCGTTTCTGTCTCATTCGATTTGCCATACTTTCCTCTATCCCAACACCCTTTTACACTAAAGATAGTTACGTTCTCTCCAATGTCCAGTGGTAAGATAGATATTCGTAATTTCCCCAGTTGATATACACACATACATATATACCATACACGTTCTCGGTGCAATGTTCAATGCAATTCATACACACACATGGACATTGATATATATATATATATATTCACAGTGAATTTCATCTTTGTTTCTTTACATAAAACGGAAATAGAATTGCGGAACAATAATTTTGGGCTGTAACCGTGTGTCCATCTTGTATACGTTCAATTTCAATTTTGTAATCACGTATTCATATCACACAGAGTAGGTATAGTAGAAACGTTGGAGGTAAAGAAGAAGAGGGCGAATCCTGGCCGTGTGTCAGCGCAGAATATTGATTCTTGTTTATACATATCGCTCATACAAAGACACACACACACACTCAACATTGAATGAATGCGTTGATATTTCCTCGAGGGTTGAAATCCCAGATGCAGGCTTGAAAACCACGTTGCTTCGCCTTGGCCTGATGAATCGAGTGGCTCGCGGGTTTGGGCTATAAATTCACTCGAGCAGTGAACACACCGGTACCGATGATTTACGGACAGAGGCTTCGGGAAGCGATGTGATGTACGAGCTATAGCTTGGGCAGATCTATAGTGAGCAAGCTTTTCTAAGACAATACGCGTCAGTATGTGTGTAGAGACATGTGTGAATGTATATTTGCTGATGTATATACGTATATAAGCAATAGATGAGAAGAAGATATGGGGAACTGGTGAAAGTAGTCGTGGCACAAAGTTCTTGACATGTGACGTAGACACACGATCGTTTCCCCGTAAATAGAAATTATGTAGGTAGATTGTTTATTATTAAATGATTAGTGTGAAACATAAACAATCTTTAATAGACATGGATCACTACGAAATGAAAAAAAAATATCATTCAATTTATTTATTATTGTCTAGATAATAAATATATCAGGTGATATTTTGAATTTGAATTGAAAATAGTTAATTTGCCAAAAGCACAGAATCTAAAATAACAAAGCTCCTCTGTCCCCATCACTAGTACTTTTTATTTTTTATTTTGACACTTTGATCGAGGTATTGCATTTCTCTGTTCAGAATTATTTAATTCGGTCCGATTGCTTTATCGTGACTGTACAAACGAAATGCTTTTTCTTCCACTGTATTTCTCAAGGGAACTTGATGAATAGGGGAATAAGAAAGTGCAACAACATTTGAGACATACCTATGCATACGAAACTGCCGTTGTTTCTCCGTAATCTACTCTGTTGTATGGCAAAAGTTGATGATTATTGATGAACATAGAGAGCATAACATCATGACCAATTGACAATTTCGGACAATTTTTGAAATATATAAAAAATAAATCTATTTATTTGAGCAAAACGACCGAAATGTGGCGAATAGTAGACTCGCCTGATACATTTTACCACATTAGTATACCATATATATAATTCAAAAGTGTTTTTCTATGATAAAAAAAACCATTCTCTGGCTTGTAACGTCCATCAATCGATTTATAATGCGAATAAACGTCATGATGTAGATGTCTTCAAAGTAATAAAATTTCAGTTCCTTCGAATTATTCATATTACATGTGAACAATACGAAAGCAAAGTATATTATCCTTTGATTAACAAAAATATAAACATAAAAAAAAAGGAAGAATACTTTATTTGTGACATAACTGATTTTAAACTCGATAAAACATTGATGAAATGAAAATATACCAACCACTGACATAGTGTCAATTGAATTCATGTAGACATTTTGAAACGAGGTATTTAAACTTCTCATCTACAAGCGGCCATATACGGAAATGGATTGTTTATCTTGTTCTACCCAGACCCGAGCGGTTAATGCTGCCGAATGAAAGCTATTGGACAGTGATGAGTGAACATAAAAGACAGAATGAATTGACACAGATACATATAACTGTGTCTGAATGAGAGATAGAATAGAGAATAAGAGGAACGTGGTTGATATTAAACATATATACGCTCGTCTATGTCAACAGTAGTTTCATCTCTGACCCCATCAAAAGAGTGTTTCAATGAGTGTTTATTTTTCGTTGCATTGATATTTCGCTTGGAATGAAACTACCGCAGTGAGAATTGTTGGCCAGGAGCCGGAAATAATTGAACGGTATTGGCAGGGCATATAAATGCATCTAGTATATATATATATATATAGCATATAATTGGTATGGGTGATATGTTCGACGGTGCACACGATAGGTGAACTGGTAGTGCTGCAAGACTGTCGATTCGACAATGAAAATAATAGCCATGCCCGCTACGAAAAAAAAAAAGTTATATACATTTGAGAAAGTGAACTGAAGAAACAGTGAATGGGGGGGACAACGAGAAAGAGAGAAAAATACTCCCCATCGATACAACGCTCGGTGAAGCGTTTACCAAGCTCGTCCACTTCAATGAACAACTTCACTCGAGTATGTTTGTTCAACAGGAGAAAATGCGGGAAAACGAGAGAACAATGGGTACATTCGGAAAGCAAGTAAAAAAGAACATAGGGAGTTTGTGTGTATACATATAACTTGATGAGTTTATCTCTTTGGTATATATATATATATATATATATATATATATATATATATGATATAGAAACGCATTTCTTTTTTCATGGGAAGACACGAAGCCGCTTGTCGATTTGCCCGATATTGTATATAGCGGACAGTATTGTTGAGGATAAATTTTTATGTCAACATTGTTGATAGGTAAAGAAATAAAATAAGAAAAGAAGAAGGTGATCGAAAATTGAGGTATAAGCATCGTTGCAAAAACTCGATCAGTAACGAAAGCCGGGGTAATGTCGTTCGATCACGTTACGGTTCGTCTCGCGACCTGTTATATGAAACGCCATTGGCACAAACACACACACACACCACACAACAAACACGGGTAGATGACTATATGAATAGGTCGGTCAATGGTGCGCAGTTTTGTCTATGTGTGTACAAAAGTACAAATACTGATGGCAGATAGTGAGGGATTTGGATAATAGACAGTTTGAATTTTCCGATTTGTCGTATAATAGTTCCGTTTAGTATTAACAATATCTTCATAGAATCTCCGATATTGTGCAGCACTTGATATTTATGATGAATTTGCAATAAAAATTACCTGAAGGAACGGGAAAATAAAAATAATAATAATTATAAGTGTTTTAAATATATAGAGAAATAAGAAGAATTAAATTGTGTTTCTACTTTTTCTTGTTGTTTTTTTTTTAAATTTTGTTGTGTGAAAATATACAATGGTGATACATCGCATTAACGAGAAGAAGAAGACATCTTGCTCGCGATTTACCGTTCTCGGAGGGCGTCGTCGAGTCGCTCGGTATAAAGGCGACAAATCCGCAATTTGTCAGCGAAAGCGTAGACGAAGGAAGGATGGAAGAAGCAAAGTAAGCTGCTATTTCTTACCTCCCAAGGTGCGACCTAGTGCAAATAGGTGGGCATGGGTTTGCTCAATTAATAACCGGATTAATTCCAACCTAAGATCCACCTTCGTTCTCTCCATGTCTCTCTCCCTCTCTATACCTTTCTCATTATCTTTCACACTCCGCCCGTTGGAGTCATGTCTGTCTAGTCATTTCTCAATAGCAAAGTAAATACGCAAATTAATAATTAATAGAATTATTTTAAATTGTAAAAAAAACGAAAATTTCACGACATCACGGGGAACAAAAGTTTTTTAACTCACATCTTTCAGTGTATCTGGAATTCAACATAAATTATATATAAATATATAGAATGTATTGTGGATGAGTCAGTAACGATTTAATACACGAATCGATGAAACTTTTTTCATTAACAATATCGAACCAAGTGAAATAGATGCGCTGTGCCGGTAGCATAGCAACAAAGAAAAGTTACCTGGTCAGTAAATAAAATAAAAATGGATCAGTGCTTTTTACACATTCCCATAGGATACGATATAACGGAAAAATATAACCCCGATAGTTCTTTAATACATGTATCACATGCATATATATATATATATATATATAGCACCACATGAACGATAAACAAGTTCTCTGAAGTTCTCGGTCAATATCGCCAGTTGTTCCGTCGTTGATTTGCATCGCTATGCATGCATGAAAAAGTTTGCTTTGATCCACACAGTGTACGCTCTACCATTTTTATTTATTCATTCATCTGTGTTTTATTTATTTATTTTTTATTTTTTCATTTATTTATTTCCATTATGGCATATCAAAATACGGTATATGGAAGAAAAGTATATGTCATATTGAAAAGTTTATTCATCCACCAAATAAATTCCACAGAGATCCCAACCGCATGACAGGCTGAAGCATTCATATATAAATTTTATTCCCTATGGAGATCGTTCAATGGGTATTTTTATTTTTTTTTACATGTGCACACGATACACGTAATAATTCATCGATTGCGATGTTTTAATGATGATGCATTATATTATAGCAGCGCATATGCATTATATTGTATAGGATATAGCGATGAGGCACAGACTCAAAATTCACCCTGTTATATAACTTTATAGTTGTGCGGTGCAAATTCAAAGCTGCTGCTGTTGCCGTAGCATTGAGCGCACAAGATATTTCGCCCGAGTGCATTTAACGCGATGCAACAGTGAATACCAGTCGTGGCGCGTCGAGCAAGGGGAAAAACAGAGTAGTGTTCGTCTCCTTGTGCTTCCCGCGGCGCCGGTTACGATAAATCGTGGCCGGCGGTATACACCTGCAATATAATCCTACCACACAACTTTGATCCACCTGTTTCGCCAACCACTTACCTGAAACACACAAAAATAAAACATTCCATATAATCACTTCGCATAATAATTTAATGTACGTCTGTATTATATTATTATTATACTTTATTCTGTAGCAGTATGAAATTATTTTTATTTGTATACAGTTTTAACTCTACGAGTAAGGATACTCTACTCGAAAATATTATTTTCGCTGATGCAGCTTTTTTTAACACTTTCTGCCTTATAACTCGGTTTTTTCGTGAAGAAAAACCTGTAAAAATTCAATGTGATGGAAATTCACACGCTTGAAAAGGCACAATTAAGTGTCTCGTTGAAACTCGTTAGGTACATAGTAGTTATACTATATGGCAGTAACCGTATAACGTTTGGACGAGAGCAACGTGAAAATATACAGTGATGGAGTGAAGTATAGCAGGACTACGTATGTGAAACTGTATGTACTATTTGTACGAATAGAAGAGAAAAAAATGACGCAAAAAGGAAAATATAATGTTCGAATGATAGAAAGTGGAATAGAGGGATAGAGGGTGCGAATAAGATAAAGTTTTACGATTTTTCCAAGCAATTCACCTGGACGTATAAACAGGTTTCCCCGGCGGTCTGGGGACCTATAGAAAATCTACGGCGATTCAGCCAGTGAAGGGTGGCTGTTTGGGAGTACACAGACGTACTGCCAACGCTGGCATACTCCAAACCATGGAACAAGGGTAAACGGGGAAAATTGGCAGCAAAAAATAAAATCAGAGAGTGGAAGAGAAAAAAAGAAAAAAATAGGAGATGCAAGAGAAAAAAAACACAAAGAGAAATTCGTCTTCTTACTTTATTTTTCCTTCATTTTTTTTTTCATCAGAATGGTATGGAGTGCGCTACTTTCCTATGTCTATATAAAAATATAGATATGGTAGTATATCTTTATACTGAATTTCTTACAAATGTACCTGTACAATGTGAGAAAATTAAATGGACAATTTCATTGCAGCAGTATAAAAAAAATTTATATGCGATATAGCGAGAGAAGAAAATACCTTTTTTTTTTGTGTTAAATAGAAGGAGCTTATTCTCGTGCAAAATAATCTCGTACGCCCATCTATCGTGCTCAATAAAGACGCAAAAGCAGTGTGTGCTTGTACACTTATATATATACACGCATGAATGCCACTTGATTGTACACTTATTGCGCGCTGTAGAGGCAAATATCTCTGTTTGTATATGGAAGCTGATATAAACAAGTTGAATAATAAGTTCTACACAAAGTCGTATCTTCAAAGGAGGTGCAACATAGAGAGATATAAATGAATGGTACATTGACCAAAGACCTCACGGACTTGATTGTTGCGGCAAAACATTATGTGTGTATAATGCGAGGCTCATATAATATACAAGAGAATATCCAAGTGAGCTTTGAGAGTTTGATAACATTTTGCTCTGCCGATCGGCTGTGTAAATGTACATGTATACTCGTATCAGTGTAGTGCCACTGTGGCTTTATAGTTAGGTATAAATTGATGCGTAACTATGCACCATAGGGCATTTGTAATCGAGAAGCAGTGAAGCGTGAGCTCGACACCGTCAGAGCAAAGATTAGCTCTTCATTATCGCATCATGGCATCGCTGACATAATAAGAAACGATATATATATATACATATATTATTTATATCTCAGCATCGCGTTTATTCCTTCAGGGCTTTTTCATTCATGACAATATTTGTTGGATGTTCACGCCGATCTATATCATGGAGATAAAGTGACGGCAATTGTTACTGTGATCATTTGATAAATATTCCACATAAACAGATAAATATTTCTCTTCCCACCAGTAAGCCCATAAAATTCTCAAGTAAATTTTCATATGACATTTTTATCTATTCATTTTATTCACAAATACTGCAATTATTTCATGTCATTTCAAAATTTATTTGCGAGTATAATTGGATCGCTATAGCATATAAAGTGCGCGGAAACAAATCACGTAAGTATATACAATAGTAATGGATACTACTTCCATATGTATTGATTTATTGCAACTGCATAAAATATATTTTACTTTTGTGGAATATGAATGAAGAAATCGAGTAAAAAAATCTGCTAATCGGTTGACTTTATGGGCCAACCCTGAAACTTCCCGCGATTTTTGGGCTTTTTAAATTTTAAGTATAGTTTTTATAGTTCTTAGAGCTTGTTGGTATTTTAATTCTTTAAGTTTAAAAATCTAAATTCTGGAATATAAAATTTGTAAGTGCAAAAATTTTATGTAAAGTTAAAAAACAGTATCTCAAAAATTTTTAAGTTACACGATAATTATATGAAAAAAAAAAAAAAATGGATTTTCGGATATTTTCAAACAGCGATAACTATCAAATGAAACGATCAATTTTCGTCGGATTTACGGCAGTTGACGCAGTTTTTTAAGCGTAACATTTTTGGTAGGTGTTAAAAATCGGTAGCTACAATATTTCGAAAGTTATTTGACAAAAACTTAAAAAAATCGATTTTTTTCACGTCCTATTTCTTAAATAACTTTTGAACTGATCTATCGATTGACCCCAAAATCTAATCAGATTCAAGTCTCAATAAATCCTTTCGAATGCTGCAAACTCGATTTTAATCGGTCGTTTTGTTCCAGAGATATCGTACGACAAAAATAGTTCATTCACACACACACACGACCGGACGACCAGCTGAAAATAGTCGGGATAGCTTCCTTATACCTCAAAACGTCAAGATCTGATGGAAATTCGATTTTCGAAAATCGGACCGAAAACAATAACTTCCCTATTTTTGAAAATCTCCGATTTTCTAAGCGGGAAATTAAAAATCGTTAATCAACATTTCATATCCTGATATAAAAAATGTGATACAAAAAAATCAACGTGGCTTTTCATCGCGCAATTCAATATTATGTGGATTCACTTCAAATCCACATACAGAGAATACTAATGATGCTGCAATTTGATTGGATGAATGCTAATTGCCTGTATCAGCGGGATCCATCGTATTGATACGACTAATTGAAACGCGCTATTCATGCGAGGACAAAAAGTATGAGTGAATGAATTTCTCTATAATAGTCGATTGAATATGATGGTAACTTGCTATGTAGGCTCAATGAACCTCTGAATCTCACTGTTAATATTAATATAGTTGCCCCTCATACATATCTACCTATATAATATAAATTGATATGAAAAATGTTTGGGTTTATAGGAATTTATGTTAAACCATTGTCTGACATTATTAATACTTTTTCTCACAACTACAGAGTTTATAGTACGAAAAACAATTCACGTAGATATATGTATCTATGTATATATATAAAGAGCAGTTGGGGTGCCAAAGTGCGAGAACGCCTACTCTCGTGTGATATTACACACTAACTGTGTACAGTATACATATCTATACGGGCATATAGCGTGACTCGGTATATGACCGTTAACTGTTATAATACTGCATTATGCTAATTAATTGTCGCAAAACCTGTATCATTAAAACAAGCTCGTACTTCTATTCCTCGAGCTCTTCATATGTACAATACATATGATAGAAAAATTGAGGTCATGAAAAACTGTGCATATATATATATATATATAAATTTTCATCGCGGCAATTGTCTGTATCACTCCATGATAAATCCACGAAAGACTTTTATATTTATATCACCAACACTCGTATTTATATGTACACATTTATATGATTGGAAGCAGAATGAATCGTGACTTTGAATTGAATATGTCGGTGTATTTTTACGTTTTACAGTTACCCGACCTACGAAAATTTTATGACACTGACTGATTTTTTACAACACGCTATTGCCACATTTCATACAAGTACCATTCATCGTTGATAGTTTTTTTTAGCACATAAGAATAAATATAGTGAATTGAATATTTAAACGTTATTCAATTGTCATATTTCATTCTCAAAACAATTATGGTACAAGGCAATAGTAGAATTTTGCGCTGCTAAGAGAAATAAAAAATTGTTCGAGTTCCAAGATTATATTATGAAAAGTGCAGTTTCAATATTACATCGTGATATAACTTTAATTGGGAAGATGAAACACGAGTGCACTCATACTGCACTTACTTTTGCATGTACATAAATTATAGTCAGCACAAACAGATGACTAATGAACAGTTGAACAAGTCTACGTGAAAAGTTGAAAAGATGGAAACAAGTGGCTGAATAAAGGTGAAAAGCACTGGGTGCCTGATGGTAGAAGTCATTTAACACCAGACTTGCTGTCATGCAGTATGCATACACCTATGTACAACAGTTACACATTCAAATTTTATTTATTTTCATTATTTTAAAAGTCATATTACAATTTTAACTCGTGGTGGTTATCAACACCAAAAATAGTTATGACAATACTTGTAGAATATTTCACAACGTACAAAAACTATTTACACCGTCACATACAAATATATGAGCGATAAATAATACATATAACATTTGCGCGTAGTTTTCAACTATGGAACAGTTTTATATTAGCATATACATAATAACTTGGTTGGAAACTTAATTAGTCGAGTTCTGGGAAACTGTTCATATAATAACCTCATTTAAATAGACAATTCAAACGTAAAAACTCGGAATAATTGTAAATACATGGCGTGCACGCGAGTGCTCTGTTACAGCCAAGCCTATATACTGTATATATAAGTATGAACGGTTGGAAATGTACTTGGGTAGTGGTGAAAAAGGAAGAAGAGAGAAAAAAAAATTGAGAAAAAACGAGGAAAATCCGCAGGTATTACCGAGACAACGGCGTCGAGTCCGCGGGAACCCGATTGCTAGGTATATCCCCTCAAGTAATTATACGTGCTGGGGCCTGTCTACCACGACGACGTCGAAACCACTAGTTTCCCTTCCTCCCTCATTTTCTTTACCGTTGCCGTCTTTCACCCTTATTCTCTAATCGCGTACTTTACGTGAAAGGAATTGCGCTCACCCTTGGAGAAAGTTCGAGGGTGTCAGTCGAAAAAGAAAGCGAGCAAGATAGAGAATGAGACGAAAAAGAATGTAGCGGTAGGTCGGGGGATATCTTTATTCATCGCATTCGTTCCGGCCGTCTACCCGACAACGAATTTGCATTCGTGATATAGCCAAGAAAATGAGGTAGGGAAAGACGAGCATGAGTCACCCTTATACGTTATAACATAGAAGATTCCCGTGTGATCCAAACTTTACTGCTGCTCTCTCCCCATTTCGCTGATCACTCGCCCGCGACCTTACTGATATATAATTATGCACCTTGTCAGAAGCAACCAAGCATGTTGTTAGAGAGCTACTAACTCTCACATAGCTAATGTACGAGGGAGGTCCAATAAGTACTTACCCTCACCGCCCGATGGGACGCAATCGCAAAAAAAAATTTACTGTCGTCTAGAACATTCTCGTAGGCGGCTACTATCAAACTTTCAGCCGAATCGGATGCGCAGTTTCGTTTTGATCGTCTGTGGAAGTGGACCTGTTCGCGGAGTTTGGAAAAATGGAAAAAGAGAAATATCGCCGGCCGGGTGATTTGATTCTTGTTTTTTGGAAGGAAATCGCGCAGTGAAATAAAAGACCGCTTAAATGCTGTGTACGGTGACTCTTCTCCTTCGATGGCAACCGTCAAAAATCGAATCACCGACCAATATTGCTCTTTTTCCATTTTTCTAAACTCCGCGAACACGTCCGTTTCCAGAGGCGGTCAAACCGAAACTGCGCATCCGATTCGGCTGAAATTTCGACAGTAGCCGTCCACGATAATGTTCTACACGACAGTAAATTTTTTTTGCGATTGCGCCCCATCAGGCGGTGAGGCTAAGTGCTTATCGGACCGCCCTCGTATATGTTTCAGTGATTCATTGTTAAATCAACTTCAACAATACGACCGTTACACGAAACTTTTTAGATGAAAGATATTCGATATTGTCAACGTACAAGAGAAATAATATATGTAGAAGTAGTGGAGACTGAAACAATGGAGTATTGGAATTAGTGAGGAGCAATGAAGAGTTAATGCACTTTGGTACTGTCATATGTCAATCTATTCAAAATCATTAACACTTTGTCCATTTTCAATTCTAAAGTTACTTTCATCCTGTCTCTATTCAACGGACTTGTGCATTTATTAATATTTATATTAAGACACCAACTAACAACAGTGAAAAAGTACTTGCATGTTAATATTTATTTGACAAGTCTTCGCCATAAAAGTAGTATACACCAATTTCGCCTGTTGCAATATTTAACGACGTTGAAGATTTGTATGGCAAACACGAACATCTTATCGGCGATGAGTTCAGTTAAAAAATATGCTTTCTTTCGTCTCTTTTTATTTTTAGTCCTTACATCACTTGAAATATGTAATTACATGCAATGATGTTGAACTTTTTAACGATTAAAAACACGAATTATTGGAAAAAGTTTTCCAACAATAAGTAGCAAGAAAGCAATAAACTAACAATTGCTTTTATAACTCCACTCGACATTTACAATTTTATTGTTGTCATCCCTATGATATCTGATGGTTAACAACATCACATTAAATTCCCATACCTTTCTACTGAGTTCTCATAAAACTAAAACAAATCTAATTTAAACTTTAATAGTAATGATTATTTCTGAATGTTACAAATAATAGGCAACTGAGCATATATATATATATATATA
>CAJUYH010000350.1:104813-115027 GCA_910591685.1 Galerucella tenella | reverse complement strand
ATATATATATATATATATAATGAATATTCTAAAATTTAGAATGGACAAGTTATATTTCGTGCGATATATATTCCCGCAACAAGAAGATAACGAGGAAAAAATAAAGATTTCCGTAATAAAAGATCTCCCACAGCTTCTTCTGTTTTCTACACCACGAGAATCTTCCATAATCGTGATTGCGTGCCGCGGTTACACCGACACCATTCTCAACCATATTGTGATTTGTAAAACGTCTGTTGCTATATAACTTAACGTGTATTCCATACTTGAAGACGTGTCTTTCATATCTAGATGACATCATTGAATCGTGAAACTTGTTAGTTACGGGTCATAAGTCAGAGATTTCATTCAACAGATGAGGTATGCATTTTTTCTTTGGAAGAATATCAATTACTCTTTAATATGCGGAAAATATTTCGATTCGCTGAAGCCATATAATCAAACGAGATATCCACGACGAGCTTGAATCCTTCTTGGATTGCATTGAAATTGATAATATCGAGCAGAGTTGATTTCATGCCACGATGCACAATAAGGTATCTTGGTAAATCATCATGTTTTCTTTTTCACTTCAATCATCCATTGCTGTGTAAGGGGTACAGATTATTATACAGAAACTTGATGTATTCAAAAGCAAAATAGAATATTTAAGCCGCCATTTTTTTTTTTTTTTTCTTACCAGATAAATACAACAATGACGTCTGTGTTGCTGTGACACAATATTTTCAAATTATTGGGAAAAGCGCTCCATTCTCATTTTTTATTTCATTTCAATATATACCCCTACAAACGACCATTATCATGTTATTCTGAACAAAAATTTGCCTCATTACTGAAACATCTGATAGGCGACGTCTCGTGCATTCATTAGGGTTGATAGAAGGGTAGACGAAAGTAAAACAGAATATGGAAGGACCGGAATAAAAGCTGAACGAGATTAATTGTTCACCCTGTCAACATCGCGTGCCAGACTCATTCTTAATTACTCAAAGGCATTAGAGGTGTCAGTAAAACGTAATTATGTTGAACGTAAAATTCAATTGTAATGAAAAAAAAAAAGCTGTGAAATAATATTATAAATTTATTGTATTTATCATTTATGATATTGCTTAAGAAATAATTGACGTTGAAAATACCATCAACCTTAAAATATGAAACCTATTGATATTTCGTGGCGCGAAATCCCAGTCATGTGAGTGCCTCTCATATGTGCTCATTCAACATAATGGACACAGACGAGCAGTTCAACAGGGTGGAGGTTTTTTCACGCTTACTTTGGTTTTGGTCGGAAAATTTTAAACGTCATGGGCCATTCATTTCACAGGTGACAGTGCTTGATGCTCCATTGAATTTGCTTCCAAGCATGAGGGAAACGAAATCCTGAATATTCATTGACATTGACGGGTCCATAGAGAATTATATACAATGTCGACGATGAGAAGCGGTACAGGCGATTGAAAACCAATTTAGCACAAAAAAAAAGAAGTGAAAACTATTACTACGTCATTCATTATTATCGAATCCTTAACAATTTCTTTGTTCATTAAACACTTTTATTTTTAGCATTCACCCACCTATTGATATCTGTGAACTTCATTCACATTATTATACGAAAATAGAATCTAATACCAGGCAATATCGCATAAGCTCCAAATAAACTTGGGTACTTTGATTGACAACTTTATAGGCCATTCATTCACTGCTTCGGGATGCAGAAATAAAAAATCAATAAAGAAGATAGCAGTGGGATTTACAACGACATTACTACAAACTAAACTCTTAATCTGGCTTTATCTTGTTTAACGTCTGTGGTGTGAGAATTTTACAACATGATATTAATGATTTACTGTATTCTCTAAATAATCGTAACTCTCATGACGAACATTCATTTTTCGTTGAATTTACAATTGAAATATTCAACCAAAATAAGAAAAAGAACAATATAGAAAAATTTCCTGAAACACATAGTATATTCCAAATCGGTATACATATCATGATAAGGCGCCGGGTGTTGTTATTCTAATTTCGTATCTGTAACAGCAGTCGCGAATCCACTCTGTTGTTAGTTAGCCCTTAGGCTTCCTAGCACACTCTCTGGCATCCATTCTACATCCAACCAAACTGATCGCGTATACGCAAACTTTCTCGCGGTATCATCGTTTCGCAAACCACAAGAGCAAATATGCTAGGGCAAGTGAGATGGAGGAAATGGAAGAGAAGTGAGTTAGAGGGTGAGCTGAAGATTCGTTCGATATAAAGCCTGTGCGCCCTTCATGAGTTATAATAATTACATATAACGGGCGTTGCCGAACTTTGCAGTGAGAAAATACCTGAGAGGGGAATGATGAAAGAGACCCCGCAGCGTTACTCCAATTACGGAACAGGCCTGAAAGTTGCGGTGAATGTGAACCCTTCATAACTCAAGGCAAAATATAGTAGCAAGCACAAGGGTTGTTCCTGTTTCACTCAACTACATATGAATTTATTTGTGAGGTCATATACCAGCTAGCCATCGAATTTCTCCGTTACGAATAACATTCAGAATATTTTGAACTTTATATCTAAAAAATTTTCCATTCACTACTGCATCAATAGTAATAAAGGAGAATTAATTCAATTCCAAGATACTGTATAATGTCCTGTTTTATGAATAACGGCATAATTATTACTAACATTAATTGAGTGATGTTCACAAACTACCGTTATAAATACGTATATATCTCGTCTTACTTGGAAGACATGTCAATCAGGCAATGACGGCTTAATTATGTAAAGCAAATTGGTACTGCATTTTAACAAGGCATGAACGACGATTAGTCGCTGTAGCAAACTAAGATCAACAGTAATATAGATTTATTGATTAGTTAGCATTTCCAGTATCGATTCACCGGTACACGCTACAATATGTACACAAATGAAAATGCTTCACTGATGCCTCACATGATCTATGCGTGTGGATAATTCACCAGAGTCAAGGCAATTAATGCGGTACCTCCGTTGGCTGAGACGTTTGGACTAGTAAATGCATAGAGTGTATGTAAAACCGCTAGGTGTCGGGATGCTGAAATGTCTGCAATATAGTTCGTACGAAATCCAAATTCTCTTCACGTCTAGACTTGATTAGCTCAATTAACTTGAGCGTTCGCACCACCAACTTTAATGGTACCTCTTGTTCTAAATATCCATGCGCTTATGCGCAAATGTTGAAGCAATGTCCCATATAAATTAATCTAACTTTATTCATCAAACATATGATTTACAAGAGTTTCATACTATCTCTTCACAACAATGTCGTCCTATTTGTTAACAACTTTTACCGTTGTTTGTAAGCTTTACGACTATGTATACATTGGATGGGTACCTATATAATAGAGGCCAATGTTACTTCGCCAGACCACGTAAAAGCTCCATGGGCAGCGAAATTATTTCGGTACTTTGAAAAGTTAAACAAGATGTCGTTTTGTGATGAATGATAAATAGCGGTTGGCTTTATCATTGCGAAACTGGCACAACTTTACAAATTCGATGTCCAATATAATCTGACCATCGACGTTAAATCTACCTGATACCACCCTATAAATTGAGAACAATGAAAGTTAATGTTCCAATATTCAATACTGTGCAATATGGAATTGACTATACCATAGAAGATATATGTGATAAATAAATTTTCGCAAATATTTTCGAGAGATATTTCGGGAGTTGAGTAAAGTGACAAATATAGGTAATACATTTAGATTAAGTCAATAGTAATCGCATAACTTACTTATGCAACCTTAAAGCTCATCGACCGTTAAACAACCCCACGGCGTCTAGTTCAATTTGCAATTTTCATTTGCATGTTTAGTAGGCCAAAAGTTTAAAGCCTTCTGGGCACTTTCACGTGCAAAACTAATCATCAAGAGATGACATATTGAATTTATATGTAACAAACAGGATAGCATGAAAATAAAAGCAGAAGAATGTTGATTAAAAAAAGACAAATACTGGGAGAATATTCATGTTGATATTGTGAAAGGATGGAAATTCGAGTTATCAAATTTCGAGGCAAACGGAACATCAACCATCATCGGGACAAATATTTGAAGGGGAAACTCCGGAGACTCGTAGATTTTGTACTGCTTTAAATTTACTCCCGGAATTGTAGTAGAAACCAACTGGGACTGGAAGTGAGGGTGAATGTACATATACACCGCACTACGTCTGCACTTTTAACTGTAAGCAGGAAACGCGTCCCTTTTCGAGAACTGGAGAGTGCTTCTTGAGACAGTCGAATTCCCCTGAGAACTATGTCTTGGAATATTTTGAAAATAACACAGAAAGACAACTCAGGTTGCATATATATCAACGACATTTATATACACACACTACTGATATTCCCTTTAGAATATATTAAGCATTTATCAAGAATGTTCAGATAAGCAGATGATACCCTTTGTAATAGAACAATTCCCGGTGTTATTTCAAAGGAAATTATGACAGTGGATATCATATGAAAGACCGAGAAATAGCAACATCGGAATGAATATAAAGATTGTGAGTAGACAATTCCCGTGCTGAATCAAGCAAAAGGGCTCGGGTATCTCATAGCATATAACAAGAACCACACTGGGGATCAAGTCCACGGAGAGCAACAAGGATCACAATGAGAATAGGCGGACAAACTCCCGCTTGACATCACAAAACGTAAAAGCACCGCCCTCTTACTTCCTTATTTTGCTCGGTTTCTTTTATCGTCTCTTGTGAATGGGCTTGGATGATGAGTTTTTCCTTAAATGGTCCTCATTCAATGCGAGAATGAAGTGGGCGCTTAATGACACTTGACCCCACTGGCGTTCTTACGTTACGAGGCGCCTAAGTGGATTCGAAAGTGATTCGAAAAAAAGACCCCTTCATACTATTAAATCGACTACCATTTCGGATTTTATCATCACCTTTATTTCTTATCACTTAAATAGGATAATTTCCATAGTCTATAAATTCATTCAGTTACATTTAATATATTATTTATTTATTTATTTATTTTTTTCAATTGTTCTCTTTTATTTTTTTTATATACATACATAATCTCTCTCTTTCACTCGTCCGTTCATTCCCTCTACCTCTTCATCTCTTCCTTGTTATATCTCTAGAAATCAAATATCCAGCAAATGTAATTCCAATCGAAAAAAAGAGGAAAAAAAAAATAACACGTAGTTGAATGTTTGTCACAGCGAAGCTACCGACTCGCGGCTATAGCTGTGTGGGAATTTCAGTTTGTATTCTGTTTCCCACTCTGTTCTGTGCTCTATTCGCGTTTATCGTTGTCAAGTGCATGATGAATTTGTGATTTCGCGCGAAGAAACAGAAAGCGAGAGCACGAGAAAGTATGAGTTGAAAGTGTGTCCACACGAAGATGGAGAAGTCGGTGGAGATGGAGATGGTACAAGCATAAGAAATATAACAATGCTGCCCAACAGCCCGTTGTCGCTGTCGTCGTTGTTGCCGTCTCTCCAAAGACTTCAATCCACTATACGGATAATTATCTTAGTTTCAGGTTTAATAGACGCCATGGTATTCCGGATTGGGCCTAATGACGGCGTTTACTGAATTTATATTGCCGCGCCGCCGACGTCAAGAGAACTCAAATTGCCGAGCGCGAATTATCTCCCCCAATGTCGTCGCACTCCCTTGATGTACGTTCAATTATCGAGACCATGTGGACGACAAGCAACGGGAATGAGAAAGGAGAGAATAAGACGAGTGGTGAAACAAAATCTACTTCTTCGTACTCCAAAGAATGACAGCACTGAGTGTCGTATAACAAAAAATAATATCAGAGAAAAACAACATATTACTGTACGAAGAAACTTGAGAAAAAAAAGTTTCTAGCAAATGAAGATGCGAATATGGTTCTCATAATTCAAATAAATTCCTTTATGTTATATTTGTATTAGTGATGACACATAAAATTTTCATTTTGCATGATGTTTATTTTATTGCAAGCTCAACAGAGAGAAAATGGAATTTTACTTGGAGAAAAAAATACAGAAGAGATTGGATAAAAAAAAATGTAGTGAAAGGGGGGCACAAGACGAAAACAGATTTAATCTCGAATGGGTAAAGGAGAAAAGCGCGCTGGACTGGGCGGGCGGTAAAGAGAGAGTAGTGAGGTAGTGAGGAAGTGGAGGTAAGGGAAATGCAAGGAAAAGCGAGACCAATGGCCCATTCGAAACGATATTGCCGTCAGAGTCGGCTGAACGCTCAAGGATAAATTTTCCCGCTCGACAGAGCGACGTATAACCGCTTCGCGCTGAGAACGGGAACGATCAGGGAGAAAGAAAGAGAGTGAAGGGGATGGAGAGGTAGTGCAACGGAATGCAAAACAGATATTTGAAATTCCACGGACGCAATAGCTAGCGGATAAAGGATAAAAGAGGCTGCCAGGATCAAGGAGTATCTTGATCGATTGTGATAAACTGTATTCAAGCGATCTGACGATATTAATAGTGTGTTCCACCTCTGCCATATGCATCAATACTCATATACATATATACGAATAGATATATAGAGAGAGTCGTAGAGCAATGAAATAAATATATAGATAACTTTGCAAGTGATGTTATGTATTATGCCACAATGATAATTCCAATCGAACAAAATAATTATGCTAGCAATAATAGTAAATGTTCATAAAGAGAATATGACATCCAGATAAATTTAATTCTCGGGATCGCAATGAGTGCATTAGTGGCAGAGAGACGGTGAGTTGCAGAGAAAGGGAGCAAAGTCTGTGCGCAAGGCAACCTGTTGAATGTCGAAAATCCTACAACAATGTACCGTGCAAAAAAAAATAAGAGAAGCAGAGAGAAATGGAGGGAGAAAAAAATCAAATGAAAAATAATACGTGCCTATTGCTCTCGACACATTATTTTCACCCTATAACTCAACCAACTATAATAATATATCATTATTCAATATCCCAATTTAATGTTAATTATATACACACATGAAAAAATAAATAAATGTTCATTAACGTAATGTCTATAAACATGCGGTACATCTATATTAAAAACACAAACATAAATAAATTAACGATAAAATATTTGTATTTGTATACACAAGGGAAATAATTGAATATGAAAATCAATCGGAAAATAGTATTGTCAAATTAAAATAATAATTGCACTACATGAATAATGGACAAAGTTGTATTATTTCAATCATGTGTTTGTACTACATAAATACAAAACACGATTTACGATATTGAACGCTCAGCATTTATGTTCTTTGAAGCATTGCATTGGCGCATGAATATATCTCGAAAGAAAAACGTCTCTATCCAGGGAATGCGCGCATGAGAATCTATACGTGCAACAACGACAGCGAGAACGAAGCGGGTTACACACAACAAGCTCCATGGCGTTATACACTTTGTATCGTTCCATTGTCAAGCATCTACTTTGCATTCTCCGGCACTCCCGAAGCAAGTTACATTCCACCTACTACTACGCCGCGGGAACGAATCTCACGGGATCTTGGCATAACTGTTTGGATGCACCTCGTGGAATCTCCGCGCGTCTATATATATAGACGAGTCATCACACTCGACCACCATGTCTTTTCACCATTATGCTCTGTTACACATTCGCTCTATATACAGACAACAAGCTTGTGTTATTTTGTCCATTTTTTTAATTCTTCACATAGTCAATTTATTCATTCATCAACGAGCATTATACATATACAGGCAACAATGGGCAAGATGTTATAGTCAAGAAGTTACGGATATATGTGCATATCTATATTTGGTTGACGCATGAGAATGAAATAAAAGGGAAGTAAGAGATGAAACTGACATTGAAAAAAATATACTCTTCATGGGTACATAAGTATTTACTAATGAGTGTACCTTCTCCAGCAAAAATAGAGCTCTTGTGAAAAAAAAAGGCCACGATCTCAAGGAAATACATGTTGCATTATGTTAATAAGTTTGACTGCATTAAACTGCTGTAACATTGTTCAATCGCACGAAGAAATATAATAAGAAAATATACCAATATAAATTCATCAAATGATCATTATTATGCAATTTCATGCAAACTAATGACTATACTCATTTTCCTTCTTGATTTTATTCATCGCTCAGCTATGAATGCTCATCAAATGATCTCGTCAGGCTTGCCATGAGCTTAGATGGAAAAGCAGCTTTTACCACTTTGTCATATAGTGAGGTTTTGAGGCAAAAAGTAAAAGAGAATGAAGATGGTGGACGTGCCGAGACGAGAGGAAGTTTATTCCACTCGTCTTGTCGTTGAATTTCTACAAGAACTACGACGTATTTCAGTGCATTTCAACTTCTCCATCTACCCCGTCTCACTTCATAGAACGAAAGAATTTACCCGTGAAATCTCATTTGGTTGATTCAGAGACGCGCCCACAAAGATCGTCGTACAAGACGCGAGCGTACTGCACTCGTTCCTTTCTTTCCCTTTCACTCTCTCTCTCTCTCTATATACATTCTCATCTCTTTACTATTGGCTCTTCTCTTGCTGCGGCGGACACTGCCGAACCATCACCGCCCCCGTTGGCAAAGAGCAATTTCCTTCCCGAAGTCTCCGGAATTTATGTATTACGAGATACGAAATTACTGTTGATATCCATGCGGCCGCGTGCGCGCGACGACTCTCTCGCGGGCTCCGGAAGAAAACGACAGAGTTTTGTTCACTATTTATCTCTCTCTCATACGCTTCACTCTTCCTTCACAATATTTACGGCGATATTTACGATCCCGAGGCCATTGAAAATTTATCGACGTCCTCGGATCTGCGAAACATTCATCTTATGGCACATTTACCCCACTCTTGAGACATATCAAAAATATTTCTGGATACCGACACGAATTTTGTATCGTAAATGCTGAACACGGCTATCGGACATTTTGCACAGTCCACCTCATCATTGTTAAATAGTTCTTTACTGATTTAAACGCAATGAGATTTATATCATTGCTACCGCAAATAAGCTCCGACCGTTAATTTGATTTATGGATATACGCATCTACATGGAATGTCCACCTACATATATATATATATGTATGTGGTATATAGTGTATACGTGAATCAAAAACGAGAGAAAATCCAATTTTTTTCGGTCTTTGCAAGGCAGCAAAATGACAAAAGAGATGAGAATTTTTCTCGTACGGGGATCAAGTCGTTTCCAAAGGTAAGCCACGGACTCACCTCGTACGTTTAGCCGTTAGTCATTCCTGACGTGTTCACGCAAAGCCTCATCTCTATCTTTCTTTCTCTATTTCTCTCTGGTTCATCTTCTTATCCAACATAACCAACGTCAAGATCACCTGTGCAAGAGACAACCTCTGCCCCGGGGAATAGAAGATATAAAATGCATCCATCAGGCTCCACGTTATTTCCTAATGTAATTCTTCACGGACAGTTTCTTAAAGATAGATATAGATACCCCCATGACATAATGTAATTCAACTTCTATGCAATCTCATTGACATTAATATTTATTGGTTGACATTATGACGTAGTATTGCTACTACTAAACAGATTTCATTTTGAAAAATTTCTTTCACACCTTTTATATAAAATTATTTATATCAAATTCCGAACGTATCCCATCATTGCATTGCTGTGGCCATAGGTATCTGGTAATTGCCTATATATATATATATATTTCGCCTGGAAATGCAAGTATAACTTTTATCGTATTATTCGTTTTTTCGTGACACAGTGCATACCAATCTGACATTGAGCAATGATATCCTGGTCTGCCAATCGAGGCTACATATACAGAACATTTAAGAATTTTTCTTCATTCGGAAAAAAAACGAAAAAGAAATTAAGTGGTTAATGCAAATTTACTGTTATCAGACTGACATAAATTTGTAAGAATGATTTCAACTTGTCCTGTATACAATAATACATTTAATTTCATTAATTATTACTGCAGCCATTATAAACCCCAGAAGTTGCTCTCGAGTATAATTTTTAATAAATATATATGCGAATAAATGAATGGGGTAACGGAGAATACACTGGAATTACACTAGAAATTGCGGTAATACTTTGTCGATTTATCATATATACCAGAATTTTGAATTGTCCATCATTAATCATGACCAGCTGGTGTTTCTACCAAATATATAGTAATTACCTACCCATTTTTTTGTATTTAAATTCATCATTGGGGGGGGGGGGGGGGGGGGG
>CAJUYH010000350.1:71010-95822 GCA_910591685.1 Galerucella tenella | reverse complement strand
TATATATATATATATATATATTCTTAGGTTTAATACTATTTAATCGAATTAATTATCTGTAACTATTATTATCAATTATAATAACGCACCTGAATTTAACACATACTTCGAAAAACATTCTACATACACAATGACTAATATCACAATTCTTAAATTTCCTACCAATAAAATTTATCAATATTCTTGACATTCCCAAGAATATAATCTCAATTTATTTACATTAAACGACGTAAAATAATTAATACTATCAATTAATTAGCTGCCTGTTGGGACATGTATATTACATAAACAATTGAATATTCATATATAGTGATCAACAAAGCAATACACATTATAATTCTAAACATTGTCGCAATATTGCTTGTTCTACAACAAGAAATATATGATAAAATACTAATATATCACTTTAAATACAATATAGCAATATTATTTATGACGACACTAACTGTATCGACTAACAAATAGCTATTCCATGAAGCACTTTTACATGTAATTTTCGTCGTTTGTCTTTTTTTTTTTCATCTTCCCACTACAATTCTGTAAATATTATTTATAAAAAAACATAATTAATAAAATCCACCATCCATTTACACTGAGCGAATTGACAATGAATATGCGATGGCACACACTCGCAGTGACTAATAAAAATTATGTTTATTTTTTCGGTCGAAATCGCGACATGTAAAAATCGCAATCGGGACAATACATTGCGGGCTCAATGACCTGTTTCTTTCGACAAAGATGACAAGGTGATGTTCGTGATATGGCTGATGTGGAAATTGACTTTTGAAGCGAATTTATTTCCATTTGATTGGTAATTACCGCTGATGTACTTTTACCGTTAACTTGAAACTGTATTTGCTTTGCATGCTTTGGTTGGGGTGGATGTTGATAATTTGGATATTTCATATTCGATTGTATTTGTCCATTTTGAATTGGATTTGGATAAGTCTGATTGGGCGCAAGAATATTTTGTTGATCAATTTTTTGCGGTGGTCTTTGATAATTATCAACACGTTGCTGTTGATAATTCGCAGGAATTTGATGTTGAATATTATGTTGTTGGACTTGTTGAGACTGCTGCACATTTTGTTGCATAAGTTGTTGAACTTGTAGTTGCTGTTGCTGCTGCTGTTGCTGTTGTTGTTGTTGTTGTTGTTGTTGTTGATAAGCATTTGGATTTGGTGGCGGTTGATATTGCGGCACATTCGATTGATTGATCATTCGATTTTGTTGAATTCCGCCATTTTGAAGCGGATAACTTTGATAGTTATTTGATGAATATTGATTTTGTGGTGTGTACTGTTGTTGATAAGGATTCGGTGAGTGATTAGCGGGATATGAAAATTGCTGTGAATGCTGTACAGTTATTGGACTTGAATTGACACTCGAAACAGCTCGTTGATTTGCCCCAATATTTTGTTGATATTGCTGCGCTGTTATTTGTTTATTCATTTGATTGTGCTGTTGCTCCGAATGATAATAACCAGCAGGATAATTATTCTTCTGCGGATTATTGTTAATGACCTTTTGCTGTTGAACATTTGATTGGGGATATTGGTTGTGCATTTGAATTGGATATGGACTCGCGGGTTTTTGCAGTTGATTGGCGGGAACATTTTGATTACGCGGATGTGACATGTGTGTTTGTTGATATAATGGCTGATTAGCAGTGAGTTGTGATGGCTGTTGTTGTTGTTGTTGTTGTTGTTGTTGTTGCTGTGGATAAGACGTTAAGCCATTCTGACTGTATCTTATTTGCTGCTGAAGTTGCGGCGAGTAACATGTTTTATTTGCCATTTGATTTGACGGTATAGCAGGGTAAATGTCACGTGTATCGAAATTGCTATCAGCATTGAATGTAGGAGTGTAAGATTTTTTGGACTCTTGAGTCGTTGATGTCATGGACTCGTTTGAATTTTGTCGGCCTAATGTCGACTTGACTGTATCACTCGCAGCGTTAATCGGATTGACACTGCGCAATTGATCTTGAAATGTTGTCGAGGGCACAATATCCGCTTCACTTTTCAATGGTAATGTATGTTGTTGAAATTTAGTAATTGTTGTAGTGTCACGATTCATTTCTGCCTCTTGAAGACTTCGAATTTCACGTAACACTTGAACGGTCTCTGGTTTATTCATTGCTGAACGTAATACACGTTCTAGAATTGGATTGGGTATGTAAGAATCTTTTTCATCATCTTCAGCGGTCGCTACAAGCACAACTTGATCGCAAAATGAAACACTTTTCTTTTTTCCAATACGTCGTTTTGTTTTTCTTGGCGCAATATCATCTTCATTCGGTAGAATTGTTGTATTTTGAATTGTATTTTGCATTGCTACTTCACTAATATCATCTTCAGGATAATCCACTGGCAAACCATTTTCGTGTGGCAGCGTGAGTGCCATTGACAATATCGCCGCATTTAATCCACTATTTTGTCCCACAGATAATGATGAAGATTCTGTGGGCAATGCAACAAATGTACTTTGACTTGAACTTGATTCAATACTGGAAGTAAGAAGACTACTCCCATGATTGTCAGCTTTTGTAAATGCTGCAAGATTTTCACTCGATAATGGCATTTGAGTTGTAGTATTATCAATTAATTTTTGTGTTTCAATGCTATTATATCCCATTACAGGCGATGAAGAAGACATCAATTTCAATGAATTTTTCGCGTCAATGTCTTCTTTGGCAGCTAATTGCAATTTATTCTGTTCAAATCTCGCTGCCATATCTTTGACAGACGCCACAACGCGCGGACAATCGATCACGTCAAAACCAACCGATGGCACTGTGGATTGTGCAATAGTATTCATCATCAAATCGCTCGTTCGCCGTGCTATTGTTTTTGGTATTTCTTGATTTTCCAACGGTCCACCCGGTTTTTTCATTCGTCTTTCGGCTTGCTTTGCTTGCAATTCACGCAGCCAAGTTTCACCCGAAGTTTTATTATCCTCATCTTGCATTGACATCTGTAATTGTTTGTCTTCCATATTGTGCGGTATTAAAATTTGAGATCGTTTCAATTGCAATTCCGCTAATAAACTTGTGATCTGTTGAGCTTCGACCGAATGCGGACGCTGCTGTTGCATCTGCATCTGTTGATAATGCTGTAGGGAAGTCTGGTGATGTTCTTGCTGCTGATTCTGTTGTGACAATGTATTGTCAACTTCGAGTGGTGATGGTGGCGGTGGAAAATCCTCACTGGCTTGACGCGAATGCGTCACCGACCCTATTATCGGATATGGCGGTGGTGGAAAATCTTCGCTTGGTTGTCGCGAGTGTGAAATATTGGCATTCTCTGGATAGGGCGGAAGTGATTCGGGTTGCTGTTGTGATTTGGCCGGACTCTGTTCGCTGTGAACATCTGCTCGTGTCACAACGAATGTCGGCTCATAAAGAATACCATTTGCGTATTGTACAACGTCATCTTGAATGCGTGGTTTACTATTAATATTATTGGTATTATTATTATTATTATTGTTATTGGAAAAATTTGGTTGATTGGATGTGGAGGTGGCGAAGGTCGGGATGATATTTTGTTCAGCTGTATTGTATGACGGCAAAAATGGCAATGAATGCGGTTCGCACGAATAATCATCGTAATTATTACGACACATTTGGCTGCTCGCATTGAAATTAGCTGGATTTAAATGGCTCCAATAGGCATTAGTCGTTTGATCCTGTGAAGAATTATTTCCAACACACTGGCCATCGGCAATCCCATATGTCGATGGCTGCTCTGATTGATACTCGTTGCGCACTTCACCTGACAACTTAGACTTGCTAAGTTGGGAAGTGGTCCGTAGCGGCGGTGGCGGAGGGACTTTCGCTACGTGTAACACTTTTGCAGCGTTACCGTGAAAGCTCTTTCTCATCAAGCGACTGCGCTCTAAATTCGGATTACCAGTATTGCTATTGCCAGTGAATTCCAAATGACCCTCCGATAAATAACCGCTCAATGATTGCCCAACTTCATTACCACCCTTCAATCCCACATTAGAATCATCAACTGATTGTTTTGGCAGAGTATTTGAATTAGTTTGTTGATTGACAGCTGGCTGACCATCTTGGCCTTCACGTAAATCCGGCATACTCCGATTTTTTCGTTTTATCAAACCGCCCATAAGTAATTTCCGCCTGATCTTGTGCTGTTTCTTGCCCTGTTTTTGATCTCCCGATGATGTGACATTGCTAACTTGAGCACTTTTATTCGCAGTGTCCGTTATTTCTTTAGATTTCTCGTGTTTGATAGTCTTTGGAGATATTGATGATCGTGTTGGGGCTAAGGAGAAGTCACGCGAAATATTTTTATTTCGTTCTTCGCTTCGAGCACGTTTTTTATCTTTCTTATCATCATCACAACGCTTAGTTCGGCCGAATAATCCTGTTCGTTGTGTTGGCTTATCATAAAGCATATATTCTTCGTCCTCAATCACATTTACTGCTGTGGCTTTGCTTCGCAGTGTCTTTTTCTTCGGTAGAGTTGCATAAATTTCAATATTCTTCGTCGATGGTTTGTCTACAACTGCTGGTATATTTATCAACAATTCACGACTATTTTGTCGCGAATGATTGCCTTTGTCACGTGAATTTTGTCGCGAATGTTGTCCAGATTTACTATTTTCACGTGAATGTCGGCCTTCAGGCGCCGTTTCCTCTTTCTCACCATTTGTAATTGCCTGTTCTTGCAATATTCTCCTGTGTAAACTTCTTGATCTCATTACACATGTATTATGCTTCATTCGGGCAACGGTAATTGTTTGAGGATTATTGTACGGCGCATCCATTGCGGCGCGCGCTTTACCACTAGCAGCATTGCATAATGCAACTGCGGTACCCAAATCACCAGCGTCCTCGGCTGCACGTGATTTATCAAGCAGAGCATCAGTTTCTTTACAAAGTCGCTCGCAATCATCACCAGGTGATGGTTGATAGCCTTCAGGTATTTGTGCCAACTGAAAAGCGAAATAAAATCATGAGAATATGCCAAACAATTTCACACAAAAAATTATCATTTCATAACAAAAATAATTCATCCCATTTGTATGCTCACCTGTAAATTGTGTTTAAGGCCTTGTTGAAGTGGAAGACTGTCGGTAGATGAGAGAGAATATGAATCGTAACCGGCATCGTATTGACCGCTACTGCTACTTGACAACTCTCCAGATTTGCTCGTTGGACTTTTGGGTATCCCAGAATTACGTTGCATTTTATTGACAATATAAAGATAAGGATTGTCCAGAGTGGTAGATGAACTCGATGATGCACTATTGCGATCGCCTGACCAATTACCCGAATCGCGTCGTCGCGGTACATTCAAATGATCAGGGATGCTAATTCCATCCTGTGGTGTTGCACCTGCGCTTAAACTACGTGTCAATTGCATTTGCTGTTTCTTTTGCTGTTGCATAACACTCTCAACTGCACGACGACTTATATATTTGGATTCAGTCTCACCATCAACAGTGTCGACATCCTGTTAGTTGTAAGAATGTTTTTTTTAATTACCGATTCATTCATTAAAAAAACTTGTTCATTGACTAATGAACAAAATTAATTACCTGATTTCCAAAAATGTTGCTTTGTATGTCAGTTAAGTTCTGATAATCGCTATACACACGTCGCTGTGTATAGGCATTGTGCGTTGGACTATCGGGATTTGGTGTGATTGCACGTCTAGCAGTATTGTTAATTAGTGGCTTCTCTGGACTAGGCGTAATTGAACGTCGGACATTTGTTTTTGGTGGTGATTTCCAACCTTTTCCATTTGGAAATGGTGTTACATTTTTTGGCGCGTTTTCAGTATTAACTGGTGTGCCGCCAGGCGTTGCGTAGAGAAGTAATAGTGGTTGATATCGGCCTCTCCGGCATTTTTCAACAACTTGCTCCCATCGCGGACCAATTTCCTTAACCGTTGCGTCGTCAAAGTAAATCCAAACCTAAAAGGAAACATATCCATAAATAGAGACGTGGAAAATAGTAACGAGACCATATATATATATATATACACATGTATACATGGATGTGTATCTACTATTTAATTTTGTTCGAAAATTATACATTGACACATTACCTTCAATTTTGTATGGAAGAAAAATGTCGAGTAGTGCTTGCCATAATAGGTGACAACCCCAACGAGATTGTGGACGGTGGTAGCACCCCAACGCGAATCAACGACACTGTGAAATACGTCACTTAGACGTAGGGACGTACCAACAGTTGCAAATACATCCATTATGTGGTCAAGTGACGGTCTCTCGCTGTCCCATACCACACCTACCGATACTATCTCTGGTCTGTTCATCAATGTTCGACATATTTGTATCTTTGCGCCGCACGCACTCTATTAAACAAAATAAAACAAAATGAACAATTATAAAGAGAGTTAAAAATGAAATTTAATAGAGAACTAAATCCCATCGTACAGAGAGAAAGTGTGAATATTCGCACGTTATAGTTTCCAAGAATGAACGATAACTTGACATGGGATGGTAGTAAGCATACAGATGTATGTATACTTTCTTTATGACTCAATCGACGAATAAACCGTTGAGAAATATTATTATTTTTGTTTTCCCTTTTAAAATGATACAAATATACTTGACGACTCACCGGACATTCGCGAATTTCTCCCATTCCGCCAGCTCGTCGAAGAAGTTGACCAAACAGATCCGGGCTATTTTTCGCTGTGGGCAAAATTTCTCGTGCTTGTGATGTCAATGCTGATGCTGAGACGTAGTGAACCATCTGTGAATAAAACAATATTGTCAGCCATAATTTCTTTTACATTTTTTGAAATAACTTATGCGCTATCGAATTGAGTGTAATGAGCCAGTCAAATCCAGATGAGCGGGATTCAACTATACGCTAACTCGACTCCCGATTATCTCAAACTTCCTGCTAAAGTTCGTCTCATGAAAGAAATTCGTTGGAGACTAATTTTAAAGAAAAAATTTTGATCATAATATTATATTCTCACGTGCTCGAAATTCAACGAAAAACCATCCCTTGTGAATATATACAACGTTGCCCGAGGGCAGGAGACCAGAGAAGAACGATTTCTCAAATATTTACAATGCCAAAGAGAAACTTTACAAAGGTCACGATTCGCCCCAAAAGATTTACCAATTTTTTTTTCCTCCTTTTCGTTTTTCAATATCCTTCAGGTAAAATTTTAATGCAGGTATACCTGCGTGGGAAAGTGAACGCGCAAAAGGTCTCGCTGATGGCGGGGGTGTGTTTACTATGAACAGCCATGAAATAAAATAGTGATAAATGACCCAACTGCCAAACTGTCAATGTGAAACAAACCTGAGTGAAGGGTAATGGCTCAGACGTGGCGCCGCATGCTCCACACACATTTTGCTCCACCAAAGTCATCGCGAATTTCTGATGTGGCACACAATGTCGTGCACTGCACATGTCTTCTGCCTCGCCACTCGCAATGTGTAAATGGATCCGCAACAAAATGTTTTCCTGTAATAAAAAAAAAATATATAAATAAATAAATATGTAAATAGCTGAATGGACGATTAAATAAATTCAATTGTTACATGTTGTTCATTATATCCTACGCACGTTACAAATGTCTATTGTCATCAATGTGTGATAGCCGCCACACTATACACATGTATTGTCTATACATACCTACGCAAACGTGAAACGTGATCGTAATGTAAACGAGAAAGTAGATTTGAAACTGGAATTTGTATTGGCTACAATTTATATATGCAGCAACCCGAAAGGTGAAAAAAAAAAAAGGTAAAATGTTTTTACCCCATTTTACATCATCATTTTCCTTCTTTTTCTGTTTTTCGATGTCGTGTAATTTATGAGTAGGTATGCCTAATCATATCCACATTTTAAGAAGTGGGACATTTAAAAAAAAAAGTCATTCTAGTGGAAATGAAACTCACGAAACATTCTGCTGCATCGTCCATAAATCCAAGTTGAAAGCGTTGTTGATCGAGAAAACTTTCGGCAAGAGCACGGCGAAGGGCATCGGGTGGTAAAGCACTGTCCTGCGAAAACTGCAGCTGCGAAAACAGGTCCTGAAACACACAATAGAGGCATTTTTAGTACTACGAATAAAGGAGTGTATTGGTGAATAGGTTGGAGGGGTCGGTCACCCGTTTTGTATTAAATATCGGGGGAGGCGGCCATACATTTCTTTTCATACTTAAAGAACACAAAAAAAACGAAAGAAAAAAAAGAAAAAAAACCAAGTACAAATGCACGGAACTCATTACAATTATTGAACGTTTTCAACGGGCTTGTCATCAATATTCAATATGTATGTCATGAACGATTTAAAATGGAAGAAATTAATGAGATATTTGATAAAAAAAAATAGAAATAAACTGCCATAATTGTTTAAAGTGGGTCATTTATAATAGTAAAAAATCAATAGACAAGTCATCGGTAAGAACCGATATTCTCTCTGTACATATACATATATATATATATATATATATATACAATACTACGAGATGCATCTGAAGAGGTCATCAAGCGAAAGCGCATCGTAATATATATAGGTATGTATCAATATATATGTACATTTATCCAATACAGGTGCTTGAGTGCGGCAAAATTTTTTTCTCAACTTTACATGTACCGAGATGTGAATATAAATAAATTTCCTAGGCACGAGCCACATTACATTTTGCCTATAACGAATTGGCAAAGATTTTATATATATATATATATATATGTATACGAAACGATCGTCGTCTCAAGTCGTCAAGTTTCGTAATGAATTTAAACGTGTCTTCGATTAACGGTATATACAGAAAGTAGGTATCAGCATCACTACAGAATACACTTCCCGTATGCGTCAGGTTTGTGTCCCCAGCTCCTCGAATCAAAGAGAAAAAAAAAATATATAAACATTATCTTCTTTCTCAAACATCCGGAACCGGAAAACAAATCAATCACGTTTAATTTCCTTGATACAATTCCTCTACATATATAAATGAAAGTGAAGTGAAAACAACTCGATTCTTTATATTAATTGATACAGTAAATTATTTTTATTATAAATCCACAATATCATTGCAATAAAAAACATTCACGTGCATTGTATAAAGAACATACACAATATAAATATATATATGAGAAAAATTGTTAGGATATTAATGTGAATTTTAAAATAGCATTTGAAATATGGTAGTCTTTATAAAACTGGTTTTGTCTATGTCAACAAAACAGAAGTGAGGAAAAAAAGAAAAAAAAAACCTATACAACTATTGCAGAAAACCACACCAATCAACTTTCCGACATGTGAAACTATTGAATGAAAGTTGGCCGAGGTTACATTGGACATATCTAATCGCTAATATTTTTCATGTTTTTCCTCATTTAACAACGAATAAAAAATATTCCTATACATATATATATATATATATATATATATATATATATATGCAAAGAAACATCTTAAAAGTCATGTGAAGATCAAGCCAATGCATAAAAGCCTTACTATATGTATTGCTAAATCGGAGTGAATGGACTCATATTTAATGTTCAGTTATATATATATAGAGAAGTTTGTTTATGGGATTCCAGTAAGTGAACTTTCAAGCCTAATCTGTATTCGCATAAATAATGAATGCAGAAATATAAAAATAAATATAAAGATTGATGACCCTTTGAACTTCTATCATTTTTTGTTTATTTGCCTAACTATACTGTTAGTAAATTGACGTCTGAACATGTGCAATGTATTTAGAGCTATGTTGCATCGAGTAAAAGAAAAAAAAAATTGGAGGAACTTGGTAGAATATGTAGTACTCGAGTACGTGTATTCATCTTCAATGGTTGAAAAATTCTGGAAAAGATGCAAAAGAAATGGATAATGGATGAAGAGAATGAATGAAAGACTCGTACTTTCTTGAGATCTCTTAAATCCACTGCTGGAGAATCTTCACGTTCCATTCCACTATCCTCCTCCTCTTCGATTTTGCACGTGGCTTTAATCTCGGGATCCACATCGCTTTTCGAATCTTTGGTGATTGTATTTCCTCCTGTTGTTCCATTCTCCTGTCTCACTTTAATCCACTTTAACATTTTTTTTTCTCTTCTTTCACAATTTTATCGTGGTTTTGCTTTTGTTCAATTATTTTTATCGGTTTCCTTCGGGGACCACTATGAGATTGCTATCACAACCTCATACATCTCTCTTTTATTCATTTTTCATGGATCATATATGTATAATTTTGTTTTTGTCTTTTTCTCTATCGTGCTATGGACAACTCTTCGGACTGTACACTCCTGTTTCATCATTACTCATATGTCTAAGATTAGCTATGAATTATGAAAGAAACAAAGTGTAAATTACTTTCATTTCTCTTGGCTGAATATTTTTTGTCTTCAACAAACGTCTGCCGTATTCTAAGAATCCCGATAACAATATTTGCCATATTCATGAAACTCCGTTAGGTTAATGTCAACGTGCTCGGTTGAATATAACACTGTATCTGCACATATACAGATAAGATAATGAATATTCACTCTTACTATATATTATTAAACTGTACATTAAAACAAAAAACAGGTAAATATCAATCACGGACATAAAATAATCCGCAGTATATTCAATTTGTTTGCAACAACAAAACCCAATTGTCGTTGAAACGTTTCACTTTAAATTACCACGTGATTCTCATTAGATAACTTGTCTGCACAATATTCACAATGATGTATCCAATAAAGAACGTGAAATTGTATCATATTATCACTTCGATACTCGTCACAAAATCAACTCCAACCAATCGAATGCTGTGCTCAAGAGTCTCTCCACTATATTCACCCGAACAAGTATACACTCCAAACTAAAATCGCCGGTCACATTAACAATATTGATCAATCAATCAATCGATATGAAATCGAGTAATGACACTGGCATACACAATAACACACCCACACTCGTTTTAGTATACGCTAACGTAAGAATGGACGCGAGGCGAAATTAAAAGAAAAAAAAAAACGGAAAAGAAAGAGGAGACGCGCGCGTTCTTCTCCGAGAGTGATGTGACTACCTGAGAGTCTTGCGGGGTTCCCTTTGCTTGCGTACCTGTGGACGGCAACTTGCAGAGTGCTGGTAAACCGTCCCCACTACACCCCCCATCGACAACCGCGCTTGGGCCCAATCAACCCTGCTTCTCCCCCCCACACACCATCAGATAAATCTAAGAGGCCCTGGCTGACGTCATTCGGTTAGCTGTCCCATACATTCACCGTGTTGGTCGAGTAGCTCGCGTCACTCACACAAACACTTGGCTGTATATTAAACATATCATTGGATACATGCACTTACTCATACATATATATGTATATATGCATATCCAGTTTTCAGTGTATAGCCGCATGTGTACGTGAAGCGTGCGCGGTTTCTTTTCACGTTGTCTCAATACAACGGCCCCACGTATATAAATATGATTGTATAAGTGACTGGAGAGTTGTGGATGCTGATATATACATAATACGAAACACGCGCACACGCGCATATGTATATAAATGGAATACACAAACAAATGTGAAGCAAGTCTGGAGTTTTACGAGTAGAGTTGTAAATGTGCGACCAAGCGGATCGTCCAGTATATGTATATATATATACATGGTGGAGGCTGCACGACTCCCTGAGGCGATACGAAAAACCGGGATAAGCATGTATGTGACTCCCTTTATATATAATATTATATAAAACGTGAGCCTTTAATTTTGTACTCAGCACGACTTATATTATTGACCTGATATTCCCTTATTTTTGTTGGCTTTACCTACATGATGCATCTCCAGAGGATTTTTATGGGTGTATGGAAAACTATGATTGTGTGATTTGTCAATGGAGAAATGCGGTATGAAATGAGAATTGATGAGACAAGTGATGTTGTAAGTCACATGTTGATAAATTCTTGAGCTATATTCATACCTGAATATATAGAAATGGAAGATAAAGCGATAATAGAAACAGATGTATAATGTATACGTTGGTATGGAACATATGAATTTGTTCTTACATGAAAATTGTATAAGACACGTGAGATTTTTATTTATTAAGTATGATATTGAGGGATCGTTAGGTGTTTGTATACTTATGCAAAGTATTAATTTTGCATTTGATACTTCGGCATGTTGAGGCGAAATGTAAGACGTAAGAATACACTGGAGAATGGAAGCAGATGATTGGGCAAAAAAAAAATGTGGAAGAGCGTTAAGATGATTTATAAAGTAT
The DNA here is from genome assembly GCA_910591685.1 of Galerucella tenella. NCBI lineage: Eukaryota > Metazoa > Arthropoda > Insecta > Coleoptera > Chrysomelidae > Galerucella > Galerucella tenella. The sequence goes on along the minus strand of CAJUYH010000350.1, from coordinate 83,577 downwards.
CGATCGTTCTGAGAAAATATCAGTGGAAGCCAATTATTGAGGTGACTCGGGCGATGATTTACAATACAAGAAAAAGAAATATGAAATGAAAAAACATCGGTGATTTTCAAAATTTCCACTATAAGTGAAATTAAATTTATAAATATAACGGCTTCGTGAGTTGACGAAAGATATCATTAACGTAATGATATTTTTCCAAGCAATTAAAATTCTTTCGTTATTATCGTTGATAGTGCACATGCGATCATTACAAAGCTCCTTTGTCAAATTGAATTTTAATATTTAAGCAAAGTTTAAAAATTGAAATCTAAATTCTTATAGTGCAATTAGTAAAATTTATGAAGCAACTAAATTGTTATCATCATTTAGAAAGTAACCGATTTGACATTACACCTTGCTTAAAATTCACGTGAACGTACACATTTAATCATTTTTGCATTATACCAATGATGAATTCTTTCGTAATTCTCATCCTTGGAATATTAAAAATAACTTAATTTATATATGTAAAAAAAAAATAATAACGTACATATATGAATGTAAAGAATTCACCGGCTATAACATATCCTCGTACAAAAGGGTTTTTTTCCGAGACCGGGTCACGATCTCCCATGTGTCATGGGGGGATGTGAAGTCACGTCTCTCGAATTCATTCAAAGTGAATCATCCCAAAAGTATGTTCACAGGTTCCGGACCTCCCTGGAATTTATCTTTCCATCATTTACATTCTGAACTTAACGTAAGGGCGCGAAATGTACTTTTAGTAATTCATTATCAGTTCACTATCGCAGAAAAATATTTGAGTGCTATATTTCACATAAATTTTTTTCGCTATTAGCTCCGACATGTTGACAATATCGTAATTACCAGATACATGTAGCAGGTAGGTTCAGTTATCGCAACGGTATACGATTGGTACTTTAATTATATGGAGAAAAAGGGTCGTTCATCTTCAATTTAGAACCCACAGGGGATCAGAAAGATGGCGAGATCTACACTCATTTATATAAGTACGTGCATATGTGTATAGAGACTGGTAGTATTACTATCTACCACCAATGGCAAACTCAACTTTACACCGTGAGAAGAGTCACCTATCTGATGGCGTCACAGTAACTCTCATTCACTTCAATAACTCGTCTTACCATTGTGTCTGCTGAATTAATTCCACAGCGAAACAAAATTAAACATTTTTAATTCATAAACTCACATAACTACAAGTGAATAATTAATGTTATCTAATTCACCCTATCTATACTATAATACAAATGAATAGCAGTAATTTTTAAATATTAAATATTAAAATCAAAGTAGTGTGTTGTCTTAGTTAAGATTTAAACACACCTCCCGTACACACGCCCGCTTGGTATCATTTCACTTGGGGGACGTCTGTATAATACACAACAATTAAGTCCCACAAGAGATTGCTAATTAAACGCGTGGGAATAGCCAAGTTCAGTCTTTCAACTTTGTGTATACCCTATTTCCCTCTTGTCCTAGAGTAGCTATATATTATGAACCTATATGTCATAAAGCTGACGTGATGCAATATTAGATTGATTAGCATGTGTACATTTAGATGCTTAATTCACCTACACTAAAATATTTAACGCATATTTCAAATGGAAATAAAATTATTTTTATCACTTGACGTTATATTGAATTAAAGTCGCTTTGCGAAATTAATAATTTTTACATTACGAGCTTAGCACATATACACACACGGAAGTCATAAATATTTTTTCTTCATTTCTTATTTAATCATGGTATAGACGTATAGAGGAGAAATGAGGCAATGGCTCTCAACAAAGATAGTTGGTGACTTCGAGGAGAGAGGTTGATATTGTCAGCCACTTTGTAGATGGAAGGATGGAGCGAGAATACGCCGAGAACCTTCAAACGCTGGACCAATCGGACTTGAGAATCTCGTAAGAGGTATAGTAAGGAGAAAGGTTCGCGCCACGCACTCTGATGCTGACGGACCGTTACAAGAACACGCTGAGTAAAGCTATCGAATGAAGCATCGAATCTACCAATACTATGATTTCTTGTTGACGTTTATATAGAGAGGTATTGGTCTCTGTATTTCACATATAAGTCAGGAGTCCTCTGGCGTAATCCATTGTCCCGAGGACAAAGAATAGATAATCATCCGCGCGTACAAGCAAATTTTGTATGATTAATTTTCTCCCATATATATATATATATATAGTGAGCATATCATCGTCTACAAATAATTCTGTGGATGAATTTTTATTTATAATGTTTTATCTAATATTTTTCAGAAAAAAAAAGAGAATGATCATTGACAGGCTCATTTGATTTATAAAATTATGCAGTCTGCTTGTACAGTACAATATGCAGAGCGTAGAATGTTTTATATGTTGCTTACCTTGAGAGCGCAGAAAATACAGGACTCTCGCATGCATGCATGGCCGGACAGTTCTCTGAAGCTCCGGCGAAAGATGTCGAGGTGCCATAATACCTGAAACAGTAGAGGAAACGTTTGTGTCAGGTATACAAACGTACATAAATATATTTTTGTTAAAGATTTTTCATGGAATTTAATAAATACACAATGCATTTAATTGCTTTTGTATTTTCTCCCTATTGAATATATACATGAATATAAATTATACACCTACAACATTTGATATGAAATAAGAAATATAACTAACAAAAAATTATTATTTGACAAACAGAAAATAGAAATAATACAAAAACAATACTATGAATAAATGCAAATTAATTGAAATATTGTATTTAGTTAATTGTGAATAGTACGGTGTTTCATGAATGAATTCAATTGAAATTCAGCCCTTCCTTTCATATCGCGTATAGAATATTTATGCTCCCATGCATGTGCAGTCGTACATGGCGCTATATAACGCCCAGATATATACATATATATTTTATATGTAGTATACATATGAGTATATAGTGACAGCAAATACATAGTCGTTTGAGCCATACAAGATATCGCTCAGCGTATCCTGCGCATTATGCGGAGGGAAAGTAAATCACAATTTTCCATACCCATATTCATTCTATAGTAACCATATACGTAGTAGTACTTAACCGTATAATTCTCCCTTTTCCGGTGTCACACAACGTAAACTCATTCGTATTTGACAATATATAAATTTTTTTTATTTATTTCATCTCGTAAATAAATTACGCATCTGCGACCGATATGAAATATAACCATCAACGCTATATTTATTGCTCAAATTAATTTTCTATATCATCGGTAAAATGAAGATAAAAAAAAATTTCAATTTAAAAAGTTAGAAAGAAGAAAAATAGAAAAGTATACTACTTATGTAACAATTTTTTCTTTCATATGAGATATATGTTTTAAAAACTATAGAGGCTAGAAATGGAGTTTTACAAAGGCAACACAAACACTTCCATTAAAGTATAGGCGTGTTTCAAAATGTAGCCGTGGGACCCGTACAGGTGAGGTGAAGGGAAATTGAGGTAAGCGTAGAGAAAAAGAGAGAAGTGGTTAGGGTTGTACAAACGTGGCTCTCGACCATTTTTTTTTTCATATTTTTGAAGGGAGACGTGCAACGCGTCACACAGGCTTATGCACACGCGGTGCATCATGCATGGAGTAGTGGACGTCAGGTTGTTTACATGAGCACAAAGTCGTCTACTATATATATTATATACACATGTATATATACAAACCAGTACCACATTGCATATTCATACAATGTGAAATTGATTCTCATTCTCTAGGCTTATAAAAGCATTTCATTGTAATCAATTGACTCAAATTAGTTACAAATATCATTCAATTAACGGAATTGAATTCAAAATAAAATTCTCTATTTATCAAATTAATTTTTTTATATCAAAGGTGTGAAAGCATTTAGCAATGGAAAATTAACGATCATGTCTTGCGCAACGCCCCTATTATACTCAACAGCCCTTTAAGGCAGAAAGAATCTTGCAAGTCCTCGTTGAAATGGTCACGCAGGGGTAAGCGTGTGTAATCATATTTATACAACTAAACATATTGAAATTCAAATATGACGATAAAATGCTTGCAGGCAATTTAGTTCTATTCCCCGTTCCCTTTTTTTTTTCACAAACACTCTCATGTATTTTACCGCATAACTGACTCCAAATCTATTCAGTGCCTACATATATACGAATGATGTGGAACGAGGTGTGACGAGAAGTATGAAAAAAAAAAAAGAAACAGAATGTTCACACGATAATTTTGCGATAGGATGAAACAGAAAGGGAAATGACACAAGGAAAGGTGTGCGTGTATATATTGTTTCTCGACGGTGTCCATATTGATTATTGTTTATTATATCCATCTACATTATCTCTATACAAATAATCTGCCTCATTTTAATGTATTTGTATAAATAACAATGTTGTTACGCCAACGCGAATATACAAATATTCATCATCTTTTTCCAATGAGACAAATATCGCATTGCACTCACGCCTCTATTCAATATATACACGTTATTTACTTGGCATTAAAATATCATATTTCTTAAACGTGTCTTCATTACAGTGAAAAAAAAATGCATCTAAATAAACCGTTATAATATTATAATGTTGTACCGTTAATTAATTTCCACGCACTAAGCAGTTCTCAATTAATTGAGCGTCGATTGAACAACTCGCCTGTATTCTGTGCCGTATAACAATAAACTTATAAACCAAGAGAAAATTAATATACATACAACTAGTGAAAATGTTTAATTTATTTATATTTCACACATAAGTACCTATATGTGTTGAGCTGATTTCTAATTATCGAATCACTTGTGGGAACACGATAGATATAATAATTTATACCTGTAGTTCACTTGAAGGAAACGTGATTGAGCAAGAAAAAAATGCTGACTGGCATTCTACGTTACGTGATAATAACAGCCCTTAAAATAAAGTGTTTGCATGACCTCAATGAAGAAAAATATAATCACTCCTCAATGATGGGCATCATTTAGAATCATCTATATCTATAGTTAATATTTCTGAAGCGAGTTGAGCAATATTAAATCTTCTCATTGTACCAATTGGTATCAATGGAAGAGTTAAACAATCATTGAGACTTCGACGTCCAAAAAAAAAAGTAATGTTTTTGCATTAATATAGAGAATGAACAGGAACAATGATAGTGCTATTAATCAGTAATGCTATGGCCCAAGCGGATCCATACTGTAAAAAGAATAGAAAATGTTTGTATGAAGGAACATCAAAGAGTTAGAAGAAGCATCTTGCGTGATGGTAAATTCCAGGTCTCGGGAGTAATGGACCCTTGTACCTGCCGCCATGCCACATAAGACTCCGCTGGACCAACTATACCTTCTCAACACGCGAACATCGCAGTACTGTACACATGCATACATATATATATGTACGTGTGTGTGTATATGTAAGAGTATGCACGCTTATTCACTCGCTCGCTCTCTGTTTCACCACCTCATTCTCTCATTTTCAATACAATATGCGAATACCGCTATAACAACCGCAAAAGAAGTTATTAATATAAAAAAAAAAGGATAAAATAAATTTTCTTCTTACGAACCTTGGCAATTTGAAATAGAGCTCTTCGGCTCTGCTGTGATTTTTCCTGCTTCATTATTGCTTCATATGGAACAATCACCCAAGATATTATTATATCCAAATAATATCAACCGATATTAAATAAGGGTTGGACAATTTTCACCTCAACACACGAGTTCAATAACAATAATTGACTTTGCACATTGTCTCATTGTGATTTGATGAATTCACAAAATATATTCCATTTGTTCATATCAACAAACAAAACAAAAATAAGAAGTGAAAAAAAAAAAAAAAAAAACAAATGCACTGGTTTGTTTGTGACGTATTGGGCACAGTGTACTTTCTGACGCGAGCGTCGATGCAACAATGCGCGGGGTAGGGCCTAACCGGCTACGCGACTACAGCAGCGCCGCGACAATCAACGGTGGCCAGGTAAAGAAATACTCGAAAGACGCGCGTCAAGAGCGAAACAACACCAGCAACATAATATACCTATAGTACAAACGAGGTAGGATATTGTGAAGGTGCCTCTTGGGCCTTTTTTACAAACTACAGTTCGTGTAGGTATACGCGACGTTAAAAGGGAGAGTATATGGGAATACTGTATGTTATAAGGAGTACAGTCTGTGAAAAGATTTTACGAGGGCCATCGGTATAGTATGTGTATCCATGTGTACATATATGCACGTTGGAGTACTACGTGCGGCCATTTTTACTACGGCAGCGTGGGTGAGCCGGGAACTGCCGGCTGGGGCCCGTGATAGCGGGGAGAGATACGGCCAGGCGTGAGGAAAAAAAAAGAAAGGAGAAGGAAGGGAGCCACACAAAGGAAAAGACGAGGAAGACGGAAAGAGTGAGATGGCGGAGTGAGTGAAAAAGAGAGAGAGAAAGAGAGAAAGACAGTTCAAGTTTTACGCTACGTTACTACGACTCTTGCGCAATTCATTTTGACTCATGCGCGGCGCGGGATTAAACCTTCATATAAATATATATATATATGTATATAAAGATTCAACTATTCATCTTGTTGACATTTTTGTCGTTATTTAATGTCAGCTCAAGATTCAACCAGGCTTAGATTTTTTTGTACATACATACAGATGTATTTATTATTTGAGCATCCTGAATTTTAGTGTGGGAGCATTTTTATTATTTTTTTGTTCCCCCCACGTTTTTATTGTTGGATTTCTTGAAAATCGTAAAATGTCATGGATTAGTTGGCATTCGGATAACAATTTTTAAGTGGCATATCCAGACGCCCGTTTTAAGTGCTAGGAAAATTATTTAAAAGCTGCATGTATATATATATATCTGTATATATCGTGCCAACGATATAACAAAGACAGCCAATGCTTGACAATAACTGCGTTATAACCAAAACGGCATTCGTTGTTAAAGTGAAATTTAACAGATCACATGAAGTCAATATATCCATATATATATTTTATATTGACAATATATCCAGACACTTCCGTCCCTTGCCAATATGCCACAACATCAGTTTCTTTTCTCTCCATATGTCTCTCACTTTTATCCCGCTCTCAATATCATTTTTGAATTTGTGTTTGCGAGTGTTTGACCCAACCGCAAGTACAGTCTACTGGCGGAACAATACAATAATATTCGAACCTATATACTCAGTGGATTGAAACAATTGTCTAATGTAGGGTATGTATATGTGGATACATACAAGTTCAGTTGAGTATGTACACGATAAAATTCGTTTGCAATTCTAATTGTCGAGAATCATGGGCACGATCATCGGGCATTGGATGGATAAAAGCCATTGTTTCTTGTTCTATATAAGAATAAACGACTCGTACAACACACCAAGTGTACGTACATGGCGCCCGCTGACAGAAAAGAGGGACAGAGTGGCGGCCCTTTGTTCTCCAAGATTCAAGGCGTTCCGCATCAAGCGAAGTTGCAAATGGAAAGTATGGATTTATATCAAAAATAAAAGAGAGAGAATAAGAGAGTGTAGATTTTGGATGTTGCAAGTCAATAATCAATCATAATAAATGATTTTTTAATTATATCGAACAGCTGCAAAATTCCTATAGCTTTAAGATGACAAGATGATATCAATGCCTGATCAGGAAACAAGAGACTTGAACACCTTTTGGTATTATCCAAATGGTGTAGACTCGCCTCGATCACCAACATATATTTACTTCTCTTTCCATCTAGTGGCAGTGTCTCTGCATCATTTTACGCACAAGATATCTACACATGCATGAATAACTTTCACGATTCATCCGTCCACGTGCGCAAAACTCTCCATGCAGGGTTTCCTTGGAACATCTGTTATCTTCAACTTTTTTGGAATATAACCCATATGTTGTCCATGATCTCGTACACAAAATGGATCCAAGTACTCGGCCTATAAATTTGTATAGTACAAATTTACGCACTCTTTCTGTTGGCTGTCAATTATACATCGTTATTCCATTTAGAATTTTATTCGTGTCTAACTTTATATATATAAAATATACGTTTTAGAATCTGACAAAAAAAAATGGAATTGACATTGAAAATGGATAAATATATAAAATGTATAATAAAGGCAATTCAAAACACGTGATAAGTCATTCAAATAAGGGATCAGGTGGTATAATGAAAAGAGGGACTTGTATAAATAGGAAGAAGATTCACAAAAGGTCGAGCAGGTTGGTGCTTTGCAAGGTGCGTTTACGTTTAAGCCACCAGTATACATATATGAAATGATGAAAAGCCTTCAAGAGAAAAAAAAGTATCAAATGGGCTCATATACCTGCTTGCTACGAGAGTATAACAAAACCTGACACGAGAGAACAGATGAGGGAAAAATATATAGGGTTGTTTGCGGTTCCCCTTCAGGTACCTCACTCAGTCAGGGGTGACCATTTGAAACTACTGACGCGTGACTACACATCATATGAAATACAATGCCAGAGTGACGACCCTTCATGCGGAATAATCGACTCATATATATTGTTTATAATATAGGCTATAACTATTGTACGTTTAAAGAACGTTTTCTTCCTGATTTAATGACTGTTAGTTCCAACAAGTTATTTACACTTTGGCCAACCAATTTCGAATTATTCACTGAGTGCCATGAGTTTAGCTAGCAGTGTGGGGAATAAATGTCAACCGAAAGACGCATCTTCGTTTGTTTGGAGATGTATAGAAGTGAAAGGAATATTGTCTCGGTTGAATCTCTATAGCAGAATTGGAGTTTAATGTCAAACCAAAAGAGTAACGAGCAATACCTTCCTCTTTGATGCGACTATATAGAAGCTTGTGTAATACTATTCAAGATGGTATGACCGAAGCGCTATGGTTATATAGGTCTACACTCTATAGTGTAATGGAATGAAATGATTGGTGTCAAATATTGCAATGATCTGTGGAGCATATTGCACAACGAGCCTACAGCTATTTTACGTTAAGAAGTAAAGTAGAAATAATATATAAAAATTGTATCAAAATTGTTGTAACAAATGTATATAACTGTGAACATTTATGAAGAATTTATTGATGGACAAAAGATTTTGTGGTTGAGATAGAGAAAATTGGCGAGTGAAATAACGTGTTTGGGAAATTGCCTGAGTTTAGGACGGAATAATAAACGAGGGATAATCAATAAAAAACAAATATTGAAAATAGAGGTGCCCGTGGAACTTAACGTTCAACATAATTTGAAGAACAGATATATGTATGTATAGAAAATACAGATCTATATATATATATCTACATTTGATAGGCAGTAACACCCGATGACCCGCCAAGAAATCTCGTAAAACCTTGGTGAGGATTTTACGATACAGATGTTCTATAACTTTACACTGCTACAACAGTTCCGCAAAATTATTATGCACATCTATATACGGATGATGATTGCTTGTGAACATATATCAACCGGTTGTTTTATGTTCTTCAACATCCAATCAGCTAATTGTCGAGTTGAGATATATATTACTTGCGTCATTAGCAACAGTGATTAGCGTGAGGACGTGTGGAAAGATTTCAATGTGAAAAAAATAAATGAATATATTTGATTTTATCCGAAAAAATATTCAATAATTATGAAATGTTTCTGTATATTTCAATTAAATGAAGTCTCCATACAAAAACTACGCTATCATTTCTTTTTAAGTTGTATTTACAACAATGACTATTATTATGTGAGAAAAAGTAAAACATCCGTAAATTTTACGAGTTAAGGATGTATACGCACTGAAACAAAGTGTCCTTGTTGCGTTTTTCAAACTACTTCCTGACACTGCTTGTCGCATCATTTTTGCGTTTGTCTTTTCACCGAGTCTGTATACACATATACTATGTACATACACCGTGCATTTAACTGCAGTGCCTGCGCACGTGCGCGCCATGAACTCAAGACAACGGGAGACGAAATGAACACAAAAAAAAAGATAAAGAAAAAAGGAAAAAAAAAATTGTGATGATGTAGAAAAGAAGGATGAAGCTGCAGCAACGAAGCAAAACTGGTTTTTCTCCCTATTACTTATTTTCTTTCTCTCTTACAACTTACATCTTTCACAAGCCACGCTATAGTATTTAGTGTATATATATATATATATATATAAAGTAAAGGACCAACGCTCACAGCGTGCCAATTTTATATACCTACATGCACACACGCCTATTTATATCTATGCAAATGTTTGATATGCAAAATTCCATGGTGAATGTGTGGTTGTGGCAAATGCGAGAGAAAGAGAGCGAGAGTCACTTATACATGTATATTTGATATATATCTATACTATATTCGTTACGGTACAATGAATTTGTGTTCGACAGTAATATCAGAGGAAGGAGAATTAACGTAATTTATCAGATATATTGGTGAAGACAGACTTGAACATTGACTACTGCTATATACCTATAGATATATATATATATATATATATATATATATATATATATATATATTATAGATACACGTATAAAAGTCTCGATTCAATGGGCACGAGTACAATATAAGAGAAATGATCGTTTAAATCAAAGAGAAAACGAGTCCACTCGAAGGTCATAGAAAGGAGGAAGATGCTAAGCCCATTGAGTAACATAATAACATATGTATTAATCCATAATAAAAAATAAAAAAAAAGAAGAAGAGGATAAGAAAATTAAAAATGACGAATAGATATATTTTAATAAATAATAAATTAGAATTTTATTTAAAGAACCTGTGATGTGTGTGCTCTTGAGACATATACAGATTTGTTTTTAAATTTGTTCCATGGCCAAAAATACTCACAACCGAAGATTCAAAACGCGAATGTCCTCTTTTTATTCAAACCGGTATGTAGAATTCTGGCGGGAGGACAAGATAGAGTGAGCGAGGGATAATTCGGGGGAGAGGTTATAGCTGAAAAGAGATAGGGGATAGGAACCGGTTTTTCGAGAGTGGGAGATGAAGAAGATGAAGAAAGAGTAGAGGAGAAAATAAAGATGAAGAGGAAAACGAAAAAGGAGAATATATATAAGGAGAAGTGGACGAGATAGGTAGTAAAAGAGGCTAGCGCGTTCTATTACGAGAGGAAACCGGTTTTACATTTGAAACTGGAGTAAAAGTTTTATATACTGTAATGCATTTAATGAATCCACCAAATTGCATTTGGAATCTATACATGGATTGTAAAAGTCACTTACAGAATATATTTTTTCTTTAAATGCACAACCAATGCTTAGAGATTAATAAAATATAATTTACAATTCTCTCTATATATATACCAACATTTACTATTATGTGAAATATAAAAATATTGACGCCAATTATTTTTAATGTTACAAAATAAACTTGTAAGGAACTCATTGTTGTACATGTGTGTTTGTGTATATATGAGACATGTATGTCACGTACTGGAATTATTTCAGTGCTGGTTTAGAGCGCACCTACTCAGTCTATCCCACTGCTATTTCTACACCAGAGTCGTGGGTGGTCAAAGGGGTCAGGGACAAATCTAGATATACAACAGAAGCCATAAGTAATTGTACTGGAAGCTTGATGAAATTACGCATGGAAATTTTCTCGTTTTTAATTTCTTAAATGATTTGTACATACACATCAACCCATATCACATAATTTCTAATTCAATAAAATAAAATCTGTCTTTCTCATGATAATATTAACTGCAATTGTCAACGGTCCTTGGAATATTATTTTGTTAATGCAAACTTTAACGTCATGGACCTGAGGATTCTCGCGCGAAACCAGTTTCCATGAAAAAGATTCAGCGGGCGCCAGTTGTCTGTATACACGACTCTCAGATTGGTTAGAGAATAAACACGAGTCCGTGTATGTGTGTGTGTGTGTGTGTGTTTGTGCGGAGAGCGCGCCATCCATCGAGAAAATAACAACAACATAGCGCGGGATGAGGATGTTGACCTGTCGCCATTTTGGTTCACGCTCAACAAGAGTAGCGTATACACACGCTCACTTATAGTACTACGGAACAGCTGAGCGGCAGTGATTCGAGCACGTGATTGACTGATATGGAAGTCGATTGAAATTATGTACCAACTCGTGGCGGTTTTATATGGACTGATATATTATCGCTTTGATTACTAGTTCTGCCATTTTATTTTCTATTCCTTTTTCTCTTGCGTGTAATAATTGTGTGTACTCGATATTGGCCTGTGCAATAATGAATCGAAACGAAATCACAGTTGTGATTAAATTGAAGTTGTATACAATCAAAACTATATTGCCATTTGACGTCATTGAAAAACAAATATCGAAGATAAAATAATTATCAAAGCCATTTTTTTTTGTATTAGATATACACAATTATTTGTAACATATTTATAATGTCATTAATGCATATATAAATGGTAAACTTACAATATCTCATCACTCGTAACAATTTTATCATTATAGTCAATATTATTAATTGAATTGATTTCCTTTTATCGATGATTATCTATGTAATGCACATGAAATAAAATCGTCATACTGCCATTGTAATAAAATTAACAACAATGCGTATGCATATATATATATATATATATATATAT